>SJYA01000472.1:575696-632740 GCA_006410615.1 Neotragus moschatus
CAACTCCCTGGCCCCCACCACTCCCCCGCCCCGAAGGAACCCAGGAGCATGCCTAATCCAGCAAGGGCAGAAACACAACAGAACACTGCAGGGTCAGGATGTTTTGAGTTGAGTGAGGGGATGGGATTTATGGGAAAACTGAGTAGAAATGTGTTTATGTTTTTTAATCTGAATGCTTAAAAAGGATACATTAACAATCTCAAAATCAACATCAGATGTTGTGTGATGACTTCAACATAACAAATAACCTCTTAAAACAAAATATTTTGAAATCCAGTTCCTCTTTTGCTCACCTGCTGTTGCTCTGGTTCAAGGGGCCAGGGCTTCCACTGTGACATTTCCGAATAACCAAAAGCAACCTGTAGAAAAATGCTTTGGTCCTACTAGTGTCCCTGGTGGTAATGAAACAGCAAACTCCTGACATTAACTGGCAAGTTGAGCAGAAATGTATGTTTTAGTATCAGAATTATTTCAACTTCCCCTCACTAGGAAACAATCGATTTGGAATATTAGTTCACTGATTTAAAATAAAAATAAGCCCATGCTAGTTTTAACATAAAGGATAATAAAACAGTTTTCCCAATGAAAAAGTTACACTTTACTTGTCTCATGCTTCTGTATACCACAGGTGCTCCAACTATAATTACTGACTAAAGGAGTGTCATCACCAGTATCTTCTCTTAGAAAAATAAAAGACTAGAAGTCTTCGTTTTCTTTTTTAAGCACTGTCTGTCCTTGCCTTCCTTCCCCTTCCATCTTTTACTTTTTACTTGTAAAAGCACAAACCATTAAATCTGAAATCTGGATCTTCACTTATTACATCTGATACAGAATTCCTAACATGGATTCCAAGTTTAACACACAAGCCAGTCATTCAGCTTTAAGTAAGGACATCTGAATTATCTAAGTTACCAGAATTTAGTAACTCAGATGAGGAGGCAAAAGCAGGAAGGTGCAGGTTCTTTGAGGGACCCTGAAATTGCAAACAGGGGCCCAAATACGACATTTCTCAACCTGGGCCAGAAGTTAATGAGTGCTAGACCTAACAGCTCAATCAGCCAGCATTGCCAAAACACCACTGCCATCCCTCATCCTAAGTAAAGTGAACAAAAACTGAGGGCTTAGAGAAAAGGTGTCATGTATTAAGTCCTGTTTCCAAACTGCAAACTGTTAAGGGTTTACTCTAACGACTATACTTGATTTCACCTAGGCCCTCATTTAGGGTCAAGAATAGTTTAATTCAATAAAACAAACTTTCAATACGCACATGTAGGTAACAGACCGTCCATCCACCCACCAATCCTGCTTTCTTTCCTTCCTTCCTCTCTTCCTTTCTTCTTTCCTTTCTCCCATCCATTTATCCATCCATCCACCCATCCATTCAAATATTTATTCAGGACTAACCATGGTACAAACACTGTGTCCTTATATCAGTGGGGATACAAGAGCAATACATGATCCCTGTCCTTGAGAATTCTGTAGCTTATTGACTATGGTGCCATGCCTAGCAATTCACTGGTCCATTTTATTTATAGCTAATTTTAAATCTCTAGTTTACTTAAGACCCAGGAGCTCCCCTCTCATTAGATGAGCCTAGTCCATTTTTACTGATTTCAATACGTAGCATCAGCTTCCCTACTCTGTACTGCCAAATATTTCCATGTAGAAAACTATCTTCTTTCCTCTTTTGTTTTAGAGAGGAAAATTCCTCTAAGATTAATCTTTTCCCACAGTGCTACCGATTTTATACCTTCTTATGTTCTTAAGAATATTTATCCATCAAGTTTTCTTTTGCTTTCTTCCATCTTAAATCTTACCTCTTTACACATTCTTTCCCACTGTGTAGAAGTACGGAATGAGGTCTAGCCCTATATGGAGTTATTTCTTCCTTTTCTACTCTTCCCCCAAATTACCATGAGAACCCTGAACTTGCCACCACCATTCTTCACTCTGCATAAACTGGTTTCTCAACCACCAAGTTACTACAGCTTTTCTAAATCAATAATAGTTCCTTAATCCTTCACTCCAACAGCCTCATTTGCCTTGTTGTTCTTCAAAGACCTCTTTGAATCTAAGAACTGACATTCTTTATTATCATACTTCAAAGCCTTCTCCTTGATTTCCACAAAACTACACTGTGTTGCTTGTATTTTTGCCCACCTGGTATCTTCCATATTGTCTCTGTTGGTTTCCGATTTTCCATTCTTACTTGCTAAATGGGGTCCTACGCCACAGCAGCTGTTTTTACCTTTGTTCTTCTGACAGATAAAGCTCACTGGAGGAAGAGACTCCCTTCTTCGCCTTCTCTTGCTCCCCACCTGGGTCAAGGAATGGCTCATTGAATAGATCAGTTTCAAGGACCATGCCTGGGTTCTATTTGTTACCAGGTGAATCCTGCCCTTTCTTCCATCCGTATGAGCCTGCCTGGAGCCAGGCTCTCCAGACTCCCCTCTTTCCTTATTAAGAGGTCAAGTTGATCTCTCGAACCCTCTATCCCAAGCTGTTGGTAATTCACATCCCAACATTTGGGTCTGGGTTTAGGTAAAGAGTCTCTGGCCTAATCAAGTTTATCAGAACTACACATTAGGGTATCTGGCCCATGCTAAGTTGATGATAAAACAGTATTTTAATTCTCATAGGCCACCGTACCCAGCAAAGCTCACACAGAGGGGATTTTGAAAACTAAGAAGAGGTCCAGTCATCTTAATGGCACTAAATAAAATTTTCTTTAAAGGACAAAAGTAATTAAATATCTTTTAAAAAGGGACTCCCTGGTGGTCCAGTGGTTAAGAATCCCCCTGCAATGCAGGGGACTTGGGTTTGATCCCTAGTCAGGGAATTAAGATCCCACATGCAGTGGAAGATCCTGAGTGCTGCAGCTGTGACCCAACACAGCCACGTAAATAAGTATATAAAAAAAAAATCACAGGAGTCTGTGAGGGGCTGAGCTGAGATCAGGCCCAGTTCTAGACACTGGTAAAACAAAGGTGAAGGAAAAGATGTAATCCCTGTATTTCTGGAGTTTATCTTCCAGTGAGCTGGGCATGCATGCTAAGTTGCTTCAGCTGTGTCTGGCTCTTTGCAACCCTATGGACTATAGCCCGCCACGGAATCGTCCAGGCAAGAAGACTGGAGTGGGTTGCCATTTCGTTCTCCAGGGGACCTTCCCAGCAAAAGGACTGAACCTGCGATTCCTGCATTGCAGGCAGATTCTTTACCGCTGAGCCCTGGGACAAGACCCGGGGATGGGGCCACTCAGCTCCTCCAACTCACTGTGTTCTGCTGCAGCTTCAGAGCCTGCAGGGCAATAGTGTGATCTGAAGGACCGCCCTTGCTCCAATCTTTCCTGCTTGTGCATCCCTGAAATTCTTTTAGCAGAAGTCAAAATCTTTTCCATGTTCAATGAATAATAAAGGGCTCAAAAAGCTAAAAATTTGGTTGAGGTGAAAATAGTGAAATCCATTGGTATTAAAGTACATCAAATAATAAGAAAACAGTAGCAAATATATATTGAGCACTGTGGTATGCCAGGCTCTTTTCTTCACATTGCTGCTTAACTGTTGCAACAAACCTATAACAAAACAGTAGGTGCTACAACTAGTCCCATTTCACAGGTAAGGTGACTAAGGCACAGAGAGGGTAAGTCACTTGGGAAGGAGGTGGCTGGGCCAGGAAGTCTGGCTCTAATAATGACTTGACTTCACTGCCTTCCCTTTATTTTGCTTTTAAGCCAGGGAGGGGATCTGAGAGCAGGTAAAAACTATAGGAAAAAACAACTCGCCAACTACAGAAAGGGTTAGTCCAGCCTGCATGAGTGTGTGCGTGCTTAGTGTTATCTGACTCTGGCGATCCTTTGGATTGCAGCCCACCAGGCTCCTCTGTCCATTCTCCAGGCAAGAATACTGGAGTGGGTTGCCATATTCATTCTCTGGGGAGTCTTCCCAACACAGCCATCGAACCCGAGTCTCCTGTGTCTCCTCCATTGTATGCGGATTCTTTACCCACTGAACAACCAGGGAAGCCCCCAGTCCATGCTGGTAGTAACCAAACAGAAGCTGTGGGCATGTGCACAGAGCTTAGTGGGGACAATGCTGCTTTGCTTGATGTACCGTTTGGAGATTTCACTTGTGTTTCTTAATGGAGGAGAAGTATTTGTTGTTTTCAATGCAGTATCTAAACGGAAAAGAACAAGAAGATTCTGAGAATAAAGTCCTAAACAATGAGAGTGTGGACGGTACCATTTTGGAGCAGAATAATAGCTCAGTAAAGAATCTGCCTGCAATGCAGGAGACCCAGATTCGATTCCTGGGTTGGGAAGATCCCCTGGAGAAGGAAAAGGCAATCCACTCCAGTATTCTTGCCTGGTGGATCCCATGGACAGAGGAGCCTCGCAGACTACAGTCCATGGGGTCGCAAGTATGGACATGACTTAGCGACTAAACCACCACCACCATCTACTGGATAACCTGAACAAGGCACACAACCAGAGTGCTACTGTCCACGACACCCCTTTCAATAAGCTGGCCAGAACCCAGCCAGGGTTTCTCCAGCTTCCGAGGTCAGCATGGGAGACTTGGGAATTGCTTGGCAACCATTCCTGTCCACAAAGAAAAGTAATGTCCATGATTAGGGCTTGGCAACTCTTCCTGCCACCCCCTACCAGCATAAGAGACAGAACAGCAACTGCCCTATGATTACACCTATTGCAGAAGCTATAAATTAATCCCTAAATACAATCTGCAAAGACCCAAACTAATCTTGCTTTATCAGAGCTTAGAGTTAGATGGCCTCCAGCTACCTTAAAACACAGCCATATGCCCCTGATATTACAGGACCTTTTATGCAAGGCTCCTCCCAATCCCAGAGGATACCAAATGACATGCCATTGCTTGCTGTTGCTTCCTATCCACATTTTTAAATAACAGAATAGAACAGGGGGAAAAAAAAAATCCAGCCACAATTGGCTCCAGTTGGTGTGAATAATGAGACGTGGTTGTCAGAACCCTGGAAAGCTGCCAGCTTGGTCATTAGCTGGCCAGATACTGGGCCCACTTATAAAGAGGGTAAGGAATACAACTTTAAATGAGGTCAGGTTTAAGGAGACTCTGAAAATATGGCATTTGGATGTGAGATGAAACAATCTTAGGAATTAAAATCCTCCTTGTATTAAGTGCTCTCCTTAAGAAAGGGTACAGGTTGTGACGAGATGAAGCTTCCTCAGTTTTGGGAGTCAAGCTTTGCCCAATTAAAATCTGGCCCCTTTTTTTGAAGTGTATGATGGAAGAATCCTAGCTTTGACAAGTTGGCAGTAATCCTTGTGATCTATTTTACTGGGATATATATTGTCACTGCAAAAATAAAACATACTACAAAACTGGAGAGCAGACCCTGCCTGTGATCATTAGACAGACTGGACCAAGTGCCTCAAGCCTTTGATGCCCCTGACATATTATTTTCTGGATGGTGTCCAGCAACCCAATGCAGAATAGCTTTTTCTCTACTGTATCCAGATGGCAAATGGAAGAGATCAAATTCAACAGTTTCAGAGCTAACCTTAATGGATGTGAAAGGCTGGCTTCTCCACCAGCTTTTCAGGGATCTACAATACAAAAAAGGCCTTTGAACAAAGAGGCAAATAATTGACTTTATTTTCCCCCCCTCTCTCTTCAAAACTAAACCATGGATGTAGTAATCTGGTTCAAATCCATCTTCTGGTTGAAAAGGACAGCCAAATATCTGAACAGTTCTAATCACTGGCACTCTCATGACACTTTCTGTGAAGTTCAGATGGGTGTTGCTCTTAATATTCTGGACAGCTTTTTTTTTTTTTTCCACCTTTTAAGCAGATATTTTCAATCTTCCTCTGTTTCCTCCAAACTTTAATAATATATATATATTCTTAAATGTTTAGGCAGCAGCATTTTATAGTAAGATTCACACACCACTTACTAAAAGCCGAATTTCAGAATTGGTGACCACGAGCCTTGTACATATGTGTTATTGTATACGTACACACTAGAACTTGTTATTATATACACACACACTAGAATGTCACTGAGTCCTTTTGTACAGGAAGGCATATGGTATGACAGTCTACCTCCTTCCTCGGACAAAAGATTCCACTCATTGAAGTGCCAGGACTACTTCATTATTAAATAATTTCACATAAAAATCCTATGGGGTAGATCATAAGACCAGCTTTGTAACTAGTAAGTGGTACAGGAGAGAACAATAAAGAAGAGGGCTTTCAAGGAAAGGAATATGTTTACCTTCCACGAGCCAACAAAACAGAAAGGTCAGCTTCAAGCAGGAGTTCTTAACCTGGGTTCATGGACTTGCAAAACTGTACACAAAATTTTATGTACATATTTTTCTAGGTAGAAGGTCCATATTTTAATCAAAGGAAATAGTGACACGCCCCCCACCCCCCAAAATATAAGAACTCTGAGGACAAGACTTAATGGAAACAAGATGAGGTACATTAACATATCTAAAGAAAGAATATGCCTCCTGGAGGGGTGGAAGCTTAGAGAAAGCAGCTCCTTTGGGAAAACTTTGGCCATCTGTTTTAAAGCCACGTCCAAGGGAAATGGTGCTATGACACCGCTCAGGAATATGTATGCTCCATAGTGAGGGTGGCGTTTTGGGTTATCACAGCTTAATTACAGTCGCCAGTGAGGTGACCCAAAGACCACCCCCCACCACACACACACACACACACACACACACACACACACCTTGCTCTGATTCCACATCCACCAAGCTACCTTATTTAATCTCCTGGTTTCCCAATTAATTTTTCCTACAAGTAGAGAAATTAAATTTTCCTGCAAGTAATCTGTCAAGAAAAGTAGCTGGTACCCCTGATCATTCTGTCTCTATATAGGATATGTTGTGTGCACGTATGCATGTACAAAAACATGAGTGTGTGCCTACGTGTGTGTACTGCGCAAATGCACAGATGCACATGAACTGGACTCCTACCTACCTGGCTACTACTATCTTGGCTAGTTCTTCTCATCATTCCAATCTCTCAAAGTTGAAATGCTCACAGCTTCAGTACTTAGACCTCTNATATGTTGTGTGCACGTATGCATGTACAAAAACGTGAGTGTGTGCCTACGTGTGTGTACTGCGCAAATGCACAGATGCACATGAACTGGACTCCTACCTACCTGGCTACTACTATCTTGGCTAGTTCTTCTCATCATTCCAATCTCTCAAAGTTGAAATGCTCACAGCTTCAGTACTTAGACCTCTTCTCTTTCTAAAAACACTGCCTAAATGATCACACCCAATCTCATAGCTTTAAGCACAGTATATGCTGAAGACTTACAAATTCATGTCTGCATCTAGATGTCTCTCTTGAGGTTGGGTCTCATAAATTCAACTGTCTACCTGACAGCTCCATTCAAATGTTCACTAAGTCAGCTAAATTCCTGATCTAAACTATTCACCTAAACTCCTGATGTCTAAAACTCAACTCCTGATCTTCAACCCAGTCCCCAAAGTCTTACTCCTCTTGCTGTCTTTACCATTTTAGCAAGTGGCAAATTCATTCTTGACTCCTTCCTCCCCTCGTACTGATTACATAATCAGTAAAAAACAAACAAAAACACCTTGTTGACTGTACATTCTTTAAAATAAATATCAAGACTCTGACCACTTCTCATCTTTGATGAAATCTTCTTACTGAGCTTCTCTGGTGGCTCAGATGGTAAAGAATCCACCTGCAATGTAGGAGACCCAGGTTTGATCTCTGGGTCAGGAAGATCACTGGAGAAAGGAATGGCTATCCACTCCAATATTTTTGCCTGGGAAATCCCATGGACAGAGGAGCCTGATGGGTTACAATCCACGGGGTTGCAAAGAGTTGGACACGACTAAGTGCCTAAACACACAAGCATATTTCTATTACTCATCCTTGTCCAAGCCACTATCATCCCTTATGTAGATCTTGTACTGGCCTCTGATTGGTCTTACTTCCATCTTGCTCTTCTGTTTTTAACATAACAGCCAGGGTAAGTTTAAAAACCTGTGTCAGCCTTCCTTCCTCTAAGTAAAGCCTTCCAATGGCTTTGCAACTCAATCCTAATAAAAGACAAAGTCTTTATAATTGCTTCTAAGATACCATTGTCTTCCTCACATCCACCTTTCTGTTAGCCACCTGATTTCATATCTCCATTATGTCCTGACAGCCATGCAGAAACTCCAATCCTGGGTCAAGGCTAAAAAGCTCATTCTTCACTTACATATTTTGGTAGTTGAGCACTTTTGGTGAGAAATCTTAAAACAATGTAGAATCTTCGCATAAATCTGTTATAGTTTCTTAGGCCCTCAATTCTCAACACTGCTTAATAAACCATTTTTAAAAACTTACGTAGTACTAACGATGTGTCTGGTACTGGTCCAGACACATAAATATAACTCACTTAATCCTCACAGTAATTCTGGGAGGTAGACATTTTTATTGTCTCCATTTTACAGATGCAGAAGTTAAGGTATAGAAAAGTTAAATGACTTGCCAAGTACGTATTGCTAGCTGGCAGGAGAGCTTACTAGCTCCAAACTCTGGCAGTCTGCCTATGGAGTTCAAGCTTTTAACTCATCTTACAGATGAGGAAAACGAGGTATAGATGTCAGTAACTTGACCAAGAACTTCCAATTACCAAATAGAACTTGACTTTGAACCCAGGCAGTCTGACTTTTAGTGCTCATCCGCTAAACCACTACCTGATTCCATTATGAATTGATACCCATCAGGTTTTAGGGTTCCTGAATTCCCCACCCCAAACTCATCTAGACCCACAGTCATCTCTACCCCCTTTCTCCCAGCCTCAGAGTTGATCTGTTTGTCCTGATGTTCAATCATTTGCTCTGGACTGCATTTCTTTCCATCTCTTTCCTGTATCTGCAATCTCTCCATCTTTACTGGCTCCTGCAATCATGCTCAAGTCTCCACCATCCTCCAAAGACCTTACCTCCAAAAAATTCTCTTGGTCAGTCCATTCTTTAAAGCTCCCTTCTCCCTCTCTGGCATGCCATTCTCACTTAGGCTCCTCACAAGAGCAGTCCCAACTTCTTCACCTCTCATCTCATTAATTCGCACCAATGACTTCTAAAGCTGCTGTTGTTGCTAATATCATTAGTGATACACCAGTTATCATGACCTGCATAATCATAATGGTTTGATCACTCATCTAGAGCCAGACATCCTGGAATGTGAAGTGAAGCAGGCCTTAGCAAGCATCACTATGAACAAAGCTAGTGGAGGTGATGGAGTTCCAGTTGAGCTATTCCAAATCCTGAAATATGATGCTGTGAAAGTGCTGCACTCAATATGCCAGCAAATTTGGAAAACTCAGCAGTGGCNGACTGAACTGAACTGAACTGAAGTATTTTTCAAACTTCATCTTAAGAAATCTAAGACACCATGGCACCATCTTAGCAGTCCCTGGCTGTGTGTGGAGAGAAGGTGGTAGACAGGGGTAGGAGAGGCCAAGCAAGTGGGGCCATAGCTACTTTAGTATTTCTTTATTCAGAAAAGTTCTTTTTATTTTTAATTGGAGGTTAATTGCTTTACAATGTTGTGCTAGTTTTTGCCATATGACATGACTCAGTCATAAGTATAGATATGTACCCTTCCTCTTGAAACTTCCTGCTCTCCTAGGTTGTCACAAGCACTGGGCTGAGTTCCCAGTGTTATAACAGCAACTTTCCACTGGCTATCTATTTTCACACATGGTAATGTATATGTTCCAATGCTACTGTCTCAATTTGTCCAACCCTCTGTGTCCTCTGCTGTCTATGTCTCTATTTCTGCCCTTTAGAAGGAAGTCTCCATACTATTCTCCATTGTGGCTATATCAGTTTACATTTCCACCAACTGTGCAAGACGGTTCCCTTTTCTCCACATCCTATTCAGCATTTATTGTTTGTCCATTTTTGATGATGTCTGTTCTGACTGGGAGGAGGTGATACCTCATTGTAGTTTTGATTTGCATTTCTCTAATAATGAGCCATGTTGAGCATTGTTTGTGTTTATCGGCCATCTGAATGCCTTCTTTGGAGAAATGTCTGTTTAGGTCTTCTCCCATTTTTGTTCGGGTTGTTTTTCTGGTGTTGAGCTGCCTGAGCTGCTTGTAGTAATGTTTTGGAGATTCGTCCTTTGTCAATTGCTTCATTTGCAATTATTTTCACCCATTCTGAGAAAAATGCTCTACTTTTACCTGCTTTATCTAAGAGGGATTCATACAGGATTTTATTTGAAAAGAGACCTTGGTCAAGTGGGAAGAGCTCAGGAGAGGCTGTGGGAATCCTGGCACTGCCACTTACCAGCTCTCTGATGGGAATATTTCCTAACCTCTTCAAACCTTAGTTTCCAGTTTTGTAAAATGGATAGAATAATATTTACAGGATTTTTGTGAGAAGTAAATAAGATAAAGCTGTATAGTACCTAGCAAGAAAGCTTAGCACATAACAAGCCTTAGCTAAATGTTGGTTCCCTCTCTGAAAGACAGAAGGATATGCATACACACATGCTTAAATATACAAATAGATACATTATATGTGTGTGTGTGTGTGTATAGATATATATAGAAAGAGACTTCCCAGTTGGTGTTAGTGGTAAAGAGCCTGCCTGCCAATGCAGGAGATGTAAGAGATGCAGGTTTGATCCCTGGGTTGAGAAGGTCCCCTGGAGGAGGGCATGGCAACCCAATCCATTCTCTCTTGCCTGGAGAATCCAATGGACAGAGGAGCCTGACAGGCTACGATCCACAGGGTTGCAAAGAGTTGGACACCACTGAAGCAACTTAGCATGCGCATGCTTACACGTGCACGCACGCACACACACACACACACACACAT
The DNA here is from genome assembly GCA_006410615.1 of Neotragus moschatus. Taxonomy (NCBI): domain Eukaryota; kingdom Metazoa; phylum Chordata; class Mammalia; order Artiodactyla; family Bovidae; genus Neotragus; species Neotragus moschatus. The sequence goes on from SJYA01000472.1 coordinate 586,566, forward strand.
TTGCATAATCCTCCACAGACAGTTCTGTAACTTGTAGACATGCAATAGGTATACTGAGAAAGATTCTGGCAGTCAGCAGCCTCACCTTCTTCAGCATTTTCTGACTGTGGCTGCTATCATAAATGCTCAGCATTGATTCACACTTTCTCCTCTGTATTTTCAGCAGTTACCCTCAGTTTTTATTAGCTACACAAAGAGATTTTTAAAGATTTTTAAATACTATTGTTTTGAATAAGCTAAGTCAGTTCACATGGAAAATTAACCTAGAAAGCATTTTAAACAAATAGACTTGGAACTCCCCTGGTTGTCCAGTGGTTAAGAATCTGCCTGCCAATGCAGGGGATATAGACTTGATCCTTGGTCCAGGAGGATTCCACATGGTGCAGGGTAACTAAACCTGTGCATCCAGAGCCCCGTCTTCTGCAACAAGAGAAGCCACGGGCAGCACAGAGAAGAGGAGCCTCTGCTCACGGCAGCTAGAGAAAAGCGCACGTGTAGTTAATGAAGACCCACCACAGCCAAAAAAAAAAAAAAAGAAGAAGAAAAAAAAATGGACTCATGCTGCTGCTGCTGCTGCTAAGTCACTTCAGTCGTGTCCAACTCTGTGCGACCCCGTAGACGGCAGCCTATCAAGCTCCTCCATCCCTGGGATTCTCCAGGCAAGAACACTGGAGTGGGTTGCCATTTCCTTCTCCAGTGCAGGAAAGTGAAAAGTGAAAGGAAAGTTGCACAATCGTGTCCGACCCTCAGCGACCCCATGGACTGCAGCCCATCAGGCTCCTCCGCCCATGGGAGTCTCCAGGCAAGAGTACTGGAGTGGGGTACCACTGCCTTTTCCAAATGGACTCATAGACTGAGCTTAAAAGGACCTTTAGAGTGGATCCACGCAACATCCTGATTTAAGAAAAGCACAGAGAGGAGGCAGCCAAATCAAACTGGCACAGTGAGCAGCTAGCACAATTTCCAGAGGGTCGTAGCAGTCCTGACAGCTTTCCAGGCTGGTTAGTTCATGCTGCCGGTTGGAAAGACAATGGACAAGGCAGAGAAAGGCTAAAGGGAAGAGTCACTGGGTACACTATCCCAATTTAATGCCATTAAGATCACAGAAATCTCTAACAACAAACACTAATTGCAAAATAGGGAATGAAATGCCAACAGTCAATTTTGCCATTCTAATTCCATAATTAATTAGCTTTGTGATATTAGGCAAGTTATTTAAATAAAGTCTACTTCTGGATGCTTAAAATAAGGTGTTAATACTTATCTTAAAGCCTCATTATACCCAGGCTTCCCTGGTGGCTCAGAGATTAAAGTGTCTGCCCGCAATGCGGGAGACCTGGGTTCGATCCCTGGGTTGAGAAGATCCCCTGGAGAAGGAAATGGCAACCCACTCCAGTATTCTTGCCTGGAGAATCCCATGGACTGAGGAGCCTGGTGGGCTACAGTCCATGGAGTCACAAAGAGTCGGACACGACTGAGCGACTTCACTTTCACTTTCATGAAGTATTCTAGAGGATTCTTGTCTAACCTCAGTCTAATCATGAGAAAAATATCAGACAAACCCAAACTGAGAGACATTCTGCAAAATAATTAACCAATTCTCTTCAGAAAGGCCAAGGTCATGAAAGACTGAGGAAGTGCCATAGATTGGGGGAGACATGACAACTAAATGCAATATAGGATCCCGGATTTGATCCTAAACCAGGAGACTAGTGGAGAAATCAGTGAAATTCGAAATTGCCATATGTTAATTTCTTGGCTTAGGTAACTATATTATGCAAGATGAAGCTGCTTGGTAAAGCGTATACAGGAATGCTCTGTACTAATTTTGCAACTCTTTATCCCAAATGATTTTTTTAAATGCTTTTTAAAAAAGAGTGATTAAAAAAAAAAAAGACTTGTAAGAACTAAACACAAGATCAAAAATCTAACACACTGCCTATTTTTTTGCAGGCATGATTCCTTCATTGAACAACCATAGGTCACATTTAGTGACCATAAACAGTAGAAACAGTATGTTAATACTGGCCAAATCCAGGATGGGACAGCTAATAAGAAGTGTGTTGTTCAACAGTGATAAAATGTGGACATTTTATACTTCACCTGAATGATCACAAATTCAAAAGTCTACTAACCGTCAATATTTCACTCTTTGCACAATACAATCATAAGTTAGTGCTTAAGTAAGTGTGGATTCTGGGTTTGGTCAAAGATGACAGGCTTAAATTTACCTAATGCCATCAGTGTTTAAACATAAAATGTCAGATCTTCATTCCTCTGACTCTGTGACTACTCTCATCTTGTCAGACTTCAATGGTTTTCTGTCAGGTAACACCTGGCAAAATAAACCGCTTTCATATAAATTGTAGACATTCATAATGAGTAAGGCTTGATACATTATTATTTCTGTTTTCTCTCTAGCTTTCATTTTAAACTTGATTCTACATTTAGCCTTGAAGGGCAAAAGCCTCCTCTTGAGATAACTAAAGGTCCCCAATGCCAAGGTTATTAACCAAGATTTTGCTTTCATAGGAAATCATTAAAACAACCTACGAATCTCAATACTCTGGCAAAGCACTGCCATGGTTCATCCACTTTTGCTTCTCACCTCAGGAAGTAACTGTACAGCCAAAACTAATAAGAAGCAAATTGGTATTTCTTACTTGTTGATAGAATCATTCATGTGATAAATATACGTTTCTTTCCATTATATTATAGCCCTGCAAAATAATTTTTGTTTTCTACAAAGGTTATGAGATATCATAAAAGTGTCTAATGCATCTGGTTTAAGAACCCAATTCTTCCTTCACATATTTCTGCATCTGTTCACAAAATCTCTTTGACTTCAAAGGAAGCTTTTCAAGTGAAAAAGAAGATACATACAGGAAAAACGGCCATAAATTTTTCATTTTCTAAAGCCATTTTAATAACTTTTCTAAGGCCATTTTAAATAACAGCACTGTGGGACAAGTACTGTCCTACAAACTCTCCCTCTGAGATCTACCATAGCACAGATGATATAATGGCTATGCATTCATCTGAAGATTTATGTTTTAAGACTTTTTTCTGGGTCTGAGAGTGGTATCTCTTCAATTTAGAACATGTGAAAATTACAGAAAGCTTAAAGAAGAACACTTAAATCACTTTTAATCCATTATTTAGGAAGACCAAACAGAAAGCAAAAAAAGTTTAGAACAGTTGTTTCCTTCTAGTCATTTTTCATGTACGTAGATACTTACATAAATATTTATTTGCAAATATAATATTATAACGACACTGTGAATGTAATTTTGTATCTTTTCTCAATTGGTCTTTCAAAAGACTGCACTAGCCTTTCAAACTATCATTTTTAATGACTGAAAATTATAGGCAGCATTGGAGGGCTAAATTAGGAATTTGGAGTTAGCAAATACAAACTACTATATATAAAACACATAAACAACACGGTCCTACTGTATAGCACAGGGAACTATATACCATATGCAGCAATAAACCATAATGGAAAAGAATCTGGAAAAGAATTTTAAAATTTACATGTAGAATTATGCTTTAAGAAGTGCTCTTTCCTATATTTAATTTGTATCCTACCAAAAGCTAAATTAAAGGTCTGAGAACACTATTTTGGAAAATCTACATCTTGAAACAATCTAGATTAACAGTTGATTAAGATAACTGTATTCATAAATGCCACTGAAACAATAGTAGAGATTTCAAATTCTATTCTTTATCATTTATAATGATTTAATGCCCTAAACTTCCTGGGATAAGCATTAGCAGACTGTAGTTTGTTTTTCTTTTCTCTTTGATTCTGTTTCTTATGACGATCACAACTCCTGAGTTTGTTATGAGAGGGAGTTTAAGTCTAAGATTTAGTAACTTTGGATTGACAGGTTTTATTATGCTACTATTACCTAGAAATATAGTATACAACTATAGTAATCAACCAAATCTCTGTGCACCCTCAGAAAGCTTAAAATCACGACCCTCAGCTTTTGGGATCTTAGTTCTCCCACCAGGGATTGAACTCACACCCTCAGCAGTGAGACCTCAGAGTCCTAACCACTGGACTGCCAAGAATTCCCAGGAATCAACCAGTTCTAGTACTACAGAATCAAATCTCCAAACTTCAAAGAGAGGGATATTTGCTGTATTTATCTAATTCACAATCAATTCTTATTTAACTATGCCACCTGCAATTTAAAACATTTAAATAACTGTTTTGATAAATAACTTTTCAGTGTAATATCCTCTATTCTTAGAAGAATCAGGTTAGGCCTTAGAAGAATCTGGTTAGGCCAATATCTATGAAGAACACTTAAGTACAGAAAGTTAAGTAATTATGGGATGATTAGAAAACAAAGTTGAATTTATATCTGGGTTTTGATAATGATTTAAGGGCCTAGATCTGATAGATGGAGTGCCTGATGAACTATGGAATGAGGTTCGTGACATTGTACAGGAGACAGGGATCAAGACAATTCCCACGGAAAAGAAACGCAAANGTTAATGCATTTGATCTGCAAACGTTTGCTGAACCCGGCCGTCTGCTAGGTATTGAAAGTGCAAAGACATGTCTTGCCTTCAAGTAGTGTATGGGGTAGCAGATGAATGATGCACTGTTTTAGGTGTTAAAGAAGTAAATGCCAACATTGGGAGAGTGGGATGGTAAAGACTGTGGTGTTTCAGCCTCCCCTAAAGAAGACTTCAGAAGGAAGAAGATACTTGATAGAAGAAAGTGTTTTGAGTTTTAGCTTAAATTATGAGAAGAGTTAACAGGTTACTCCTGCCTCTGTTAATGCACCCAAAAATCTGTCAGTAAAAATATTGGGAAAAATTAGTTAGAATTCCTTTATGTGTTTTGTTGTATTTATTCATTAGGGAGAGGTAGGGGATAAATGCAGGAGATACAAGGATACCGCTACACTTAATGGAAGTGAAATTAACAAAGTCAAAATTATTCAACTAAAACCATACAGTAAAAATTTCGTAAGAGGGTACAGAGTACTGGTGAAGTTCAGGCATAATTGATGTAATTCAGAAGTAAGCAGAGAAAGAATCATAGGAATAAGGGCAAAAAGAACAAACAAAAACACTAAGGAAATAAAGTCACATTCTTCGACAGAACTAATCTGTTTGGTTGTCTCTGTTAAATATGAGGTGCTTGTAGTACTTGAAAATATGGCACCAATTAGATAGATAGGTCTGGACCTCAGGAAAGAGGTCTGAGCTACAAAACAGATGGTAATTGAATCCAAGAAAACCTTTGAGACTAGGAGGTAGAGTTTGTGGAATAAAAGTAGTCAGATGATAGAAATTGAAAGGAGTTGCCAAAATACGTTTAAAAGTCCCCCAAATGTGATATTACTGAAACCCAGGAAAGAGACCTTGCCAGCAGAAGTGATGATTGATCTTTATAAAGATGTAAACTTATAAACATGCAGTTTTATAAATGCCTTGATGTTTTCATACTCGTGTACAGTAAAGCATTAACATTGTAAAACGTGTTTTTTTTTTTTGCTGGTATATTATTAATTAGATTTAATGACCCTAGGAATTAGTAAAATTAGACTTCTAACATCCTCAGCCATCTGGATTATAAGATAATGCCTAACAATTGAAGAGGAGGGTTTTGGCAGAAAGCTGTCACAGGACCTGCCCACTCTACTTCCTCAAGCAGTTAAGTTTAGTCTTTTATCTCTGGAGACTCAACATGACTGATGCTATTTTCATGGGATATATTTCTAAGACATACTTCCATTGAAGAAGGTCTGTCAGGACAGCAGCAGTGTAATCACTTCAGTATATATATATTTAAAAGTAAGTTCTTTTCTTAAGGACCTACTGTGTAGCGCAGGGTGCTNAAGAGGAGGGTTTTGGCAGAAAGCTGTCACAGGACCTGCCCACTCTACTTCCTCAAGCAGTTAAGTTTAGTCTTTTATCTCTGGAGACTCAACATGACTGATGCTATTTTCATGGGATATATTTCTAAGACATACTTCCATTGAAGAAGGTCTGTCAGGACAGCAGCAGTGTAATCACTTCAGTATATATATATTTAAAAGTAAGTTCTTTTCTTAAGGACCTACTGTGTAGCGCAGGGTGCTGAATCTTTTGTAATAACTACAAGGGAAAAAAAATCTTCTAAAAAATGTGTGTGTGTGTGTGTGTGTGTAGGGGCTTCCCAGGTAGCTCAAATGGTAAAAAATCTGCCTGCAATGCAGGAGACCCAGCTTCAATCCCTGAGTTGGGAAGATCCCCTGGAGAAGGGAATGGCAACCCACTTCAGTTATTCTTGCCTGGAGAATTCCATGGACAGAGAAGCCTGGCAGACTACAGTCCATGGGGTTGCAATGAGTCAGACACAACAGAGCAACTAGTATACATATATATTCAATATATATATATATCTCATATATGTGTGTGCATAGAATATACACACACACACATATATATGTATATCCCAACCATTTTGCTATGCTCCTGAAATTAACACTATAAATCAACTATACCTCAAAAAAACAAAAAGTCCTTTTCAAACATAGAATAAATTGTGTTTCCCACCAGAGTGGTGACCTGGTAACTCAGGTCTCTCAACCAGTATGGTGATTCCTTTTGTATTTCTTAAATTTCCTCAGCATTTAGTATATAGTACCTTGCACAGAGTAGGCACATCTTTTAAATCTAAATTTTAGTTTGACAAAATAGGCAAGCAAATAATTGACAGGTTGATATACTTTTAGACAGAAGGGACAACTGACAGCAGAAAAGACACTATTGAAAGCAAGGTAATTTTGTCTGCTTTTACACTTTTTCACAATGGCATTCTGAAACCTTTTGGTGTTGGTCAAAGTGTCACCAGAAAGCTCACCTTCTTCTGCTATTCTAGGAACTTCAGTATATTCAGCATATTTTAATAAGTATTTTAAACCTTAATCATGAGTCTTCAAGGAAAGGTTTGTTATTCAGTGTCTCTCTTAAAGAAAAATTTGTAACTTTTGGAAAAGTTTCTGTGTAAAATGGTTAACATTTTAAAGATTTGCATAAGGCAGGGTTAGTTTGATTACATGGGAAGTTCTCTTACAGAGTATTTCATTGTGCAATAGTGTTTTTTAAATGAGGTGCCACTATATTTATTGGCATTATTTTACCATGGTTATCATTTGTTATTGTTTGGTAAGCCAAAGAGCTTTAGTAAAATGAGATATAAATGTATTAAAAGCAGACTTTAGATATACTTACAATTAAAACCCTTTATTGTCTAACACTTGTAGCGTGCACTGTACATCTACATATGTTCATGCTTACACTTTTGAACACTTGTTTAAAATTTGATTTCTCATCAACACTTTTATAGTAAGTTCTGGTAATTTTGCTCTTTCCTTAACATTCCCCACAAATCCCATCTTGCTTGAAACAATAGATTAAAACCAGACTGGCAGTTGGGGAAGGCTTTCTATTGCAACCATGTGTGTCAGAAGAAAGGATTAGGTTTCCTTGTCCAAGAACATCAAGGGGAAACCTCCACCTCTGTAGACACACCTCTATTCCTCAGTAATGGAGAGTTTATATCTAGTTAGATTTAAATGGGATAAGGAAAGAGTTTAATTCCAGTCTTAGCTCTTGTAGTGTAATAAGCCTGCAAGTCTCAAAGTATCCAATTTTGTTTTCTCTAATTTAATTCTAAGTGTCAGGTTGGTATTAGATGTTGATCAAGGTAATGGAGAGTTACCCTACACATTTATTCACTTAAAGAAGAATTTTGCAGAATGCAAAGACTAGATGGCATCTATGTTCAAAACTTACTTGAAGCGCAATCCATTCACCTCTGACCTTTCATTTATATTGAATATGTTTTTCAAATACAGAGGGAGAGATTGCACAATGAAGGCAAAACCTTTTTCTTCATAATCTGGAGAGACAGCCACAGTTCTCTGGCCATACCATCTTTTTGCTGGACTCATTATGATCTAAATCAAATTGAGGCAGAGTCTACCTTAGAGTGAGATAGCTTCCAAGAGTCACTAAAATACATGGGAAATAATAACAGTGATTTGGACAATGTTCTTTTATACTTTTGGTTTAATTCTAGTTCTAAACCTCATTTTATATCTAATGAAACTGGTCCAGAGATACTCACTACCTTGCTGAAAATCACACAACAGATAAGAGCAGAAATAGGAAGAATTTGTTCTCCAGTTGAGTGCTCTATTTTAAGTGACACCACTGTGAAGTTGAAGGGGCTAAGACTGATGCTGGTCCAAGCAGGGGACAGTTTTACCTAAGGGCACATCCTTGTTATACTTCCAACTCAGAGTAACTAAATGGCTGAATCTTAGAGGGTTGATGGGCTCATCTTTCCTTCCCTAACACTCAAAGATGCTGTTTTTCCCTAGTAGTTTTTGGGGGAAGTGCACGTTGTAGTATCTTCTTTGAGTGAAGGTAGTAATTAGGAGGCTTATCTGGTCTTTAGGAAAGCTAGGGTTTTAAGGGTGCAGTACTATCACATTTTTCCTGGACGATGCCATCTAAAAATCAAGGGAGAGGCTAGGTGATGTGGATTGCAAAGTAGAATTTTTCTTTAAGTATCTTTTTCTTAAGTTTAAGGATCAAGGTCATAGTCTTTTTCAGATTCAACTTCTTAGCTTAAGGACTCTTAATGTGCAACAATGAAGACATTTTGATCAGGGTTGGGAGAAGGTGGTAAGGATGGGAAAGCCAGAGCAGACATAAGTGAATAATTTATTGATCTTTGGACAACCAATTGCATTCAGTTCAGTTCAGTCGCTCAGTCGTGTCCGACTCTTTGCGAACCCATGAATTGCAGCACTCCAGGCCTCCCTGTCCATCACCAATGCCTGGAGTTCACTCAGACTCACTGCATTACCTGTAGAATTCTTTGTGTGCAATACTGGAAGACTCTTTACATGAGGGTGTTACAGGCCCTGGGATTCCTGTTCATTTTCTATATTTTCTCTCCATATTCTTTTTCAAACTGCCTTTTCAATATTAAAATACAGATTTTCAGAGAAGATGGAGAATTGCTTCCTTAATTTCCTTAATTAAGTGGGTCTAGAATGGTGAGAATAATTTTGGAGAAATCTAAGATTTTTTTCAATGTTTCCCACACCTACTGTTTACCCGCAATTGTAGGACATGTGTTCCTTGCAGGAAATGGAGCTTAGAAATGAGCAAATTAAAGTTTTGAAGGGGCATCTTACTTTGCTGTCTGTTTTTTGCATGCCGTATCTTTTCCAAGTGGTGTGGCCCTAAAGACAAGCTCTATATGTAATATGCACAGTCATTCTGTCTTTAAATTGCCACTTTTTGCTCTCAGCTACTTCATCACTGGAGTGAATAGGCTTCCTTCTTCTGAATTTATGTTTTGCAAAAAGAACCATAGCAAGGCCTTCAAAAAGCTTCCTGGAGTGTCTTTAGATAGGTTCTTTTCTATTTGATCTGTGTAGTCAAACTACATCCTGTTCCTTCCCACACTGTACCTATCTGGTGTGATTCCAGGATCCTAGCTGTGAGCACAGAAAGTCAGACATAACTCTTAGGTCTTGATCTTTCTAAAAACAACCTCAAAAGATACCCAAATTTCTCTAAAAATTAGCTATTTTTTTCACTTTTTGTCCTTAATAAGTAGAATGGCAACCCACTCCAGTACTCTTACCTGGAAAATCTCATGGATGGAGGAGCCTGGTAGGCTGCAGTCCATGGGGTTGCTAAGAGTTGGACACGACTGAGTGACTTCACTTTCACTTTTCACTCATGCATTGGAAAAGGAAATGGCAATCCACTCCAGTGTTTTTGCCTGGAGAATCCCAAGGACGGGGAAGCCTGATGGGCTGCTGTCTATGGGGTCGCACAGAGTCGAACACGACTGAAGTGACTTAGCAGTAGCAGCAGAGCATGAATTTGGAAAAGATTTGCATGGCAGTTCCATTACTGATCTCAGTGAACCATTTAATCATCACCTGCCTCTTTTCCCTTAAGTAAAATGAGTAAAAAAAAAAAAAAGAAAAGAAAAGAAAAAACAAAAAAACAGGAGGGCTAAATGATGCACATTGTAACTCTTGGAATTCTAGGAGCTGGTTTCTGTCAGAGAATCTAATTGTCCCAGATCAGATACAGTCAGGATCTGCATTTCAGAGCATATGCCCTGACCCATATCCATGGATGATACTCAGGTACAGATATTGAGAACAGGCCTCAAAACTTTTTCAGGACTGTGCCCCAGGCAGCTACTCTCACCCAAATAAAATTGGGCCTACTTGTCGTCCTGGTTTGGGAGGGTTATCTTTATGAAAAACAGAGAATATGAAACTTTTCACACCTAACTGTGAACATGAAGTGACTTTGCAAAGATCTCTTTTCAGAGGGTAGGCGGGCAGAGTATCTTGATCTGTGACTTTAGGTAGCAGTTCACTTAGCTCCCAACTACATTGCTTTTTTATATTGCTCAGAACTATATTTATGTTAGTGATTTATAGGACAGCTGCTAATCCAAGAGTTTTAGGAGAAGGTTACCTAGCAGATGCTGTAATCTTTAGGAGAGGGATGTAGCCACTGTCCACCCACAGCTTGGCAGGCGTGGGGAATGAGAATAGCCTTGCCTGTCTCTCCTCCCACATTCTTATCTTCTGATCTGTTGGTTTCTGTCATTCTCTAAACTCCAGGGCAAAAGGACACGAAGATCCTTACTCCCCAAGAAGCACAGAACATGTTGCAGAATGGTACAGTATAGATCTGGAAGGCCAAATGAAATGCTCAATACAGAACAATCCATTTATAGAACTAGAAATATAACTTTAAAAGTGAAAAAAAAATCCCAGTCTTCTTAGGATAACATTTAATCAGGCATTAAACTTGAGGGAAAGCCATGTTTTCATCTCTAATACCTGGGACATCAGAGAAGGGTTCCCTAAATATTGGCAGATTAATTAAATGAATAAATGAACACTTGTGAGAAGGAGGAGGAGGAGTATCCAGTGGGATAGTTTAAAGAGACAGTGCAGGGAATTGGGGGGGAAAATGTAAAGCCTAAAATAAGTCCTGGAAGCATTTTTTAAATCTCTAATATATACTTTCTTTCTTGTGGTTTGCTTTTTCCACTAAAAGGCAAAATGCATAAAATATTCTGATTAGTTGACGCTTATTACTCAGGTTCCAACTAATGTTTTATATATAAATCTCAGTTACTTCTTTTCCTCCATTCTGCTTCTCTTTCTGTTTGGTCAGATCCCTGTGGGATGGAGTAACATTCCTGCGGTGGGTAAAATAATTTCTATGGAAATTATTCAGAATGCAATTTCAGTAAACACTATGTGAAGATATGATTTATTTCTGGATTCAGCTCTTGTGCTTGCCTCATCTCCCTGTTTATCATCAAGTTCTCTGTTTGCCAGCATCTCTTTTTAAGGATTTGTTCATATCAGTTTTGCATCTTAGAGGATAAGCTTCCATCAGGAGGGTTGAAACAACGGGAAGCAAGAGAGGAGAGACTGTATGAGAAGAGACTGTTCCTGGAAGTGATGAGAATACTGAATGGACTTCATTACCTGTCCCAACTTGCCATTACTAGCATAGTGACGTTAGAAAGTCCTTAACCTCTCAGCTTGCTTTTTATTTGAAAAAAATGGGAGTGGTTGAACCAGATCATGTTCAAAACTCCTTCTAGCCCTTAACTATATAAGCTTATACTCATGCAGGTGTTACATGTTCAACCCAGAGGTCTCCTAGGGCTTTGCAAATACATCTACAGGCCAGTAGGCTGACCTGTCTTCCCATTTTGACAGATAGTCCCACTGGAACCTCAGTGACTCCATAATCATTTCATTGTAAGTCTATGAAAGATCTAGGAACTGTGTCTTGAGTACTGTGTTGGAGGCATCGAACCAAATTGTGACTAACTTGAAGAGAGTGTTGATAGTGAGAAAATCATTAGATAATAAATTAAAAACAAAGCCTTCTAATATTTTCTAACAAATATTTTCTAATTTTTTTTCCTAATATCTTCTAACAAACCAGTCTTCTAATATTACCACATGCACTGGGTTAGGGGGAGGTGGTGTTTGGGAGCTGGTGCCAGGGAGAGAGCCTGGAGGCAGAGTAAGAACTGGAGGAGACAGGAGAACCATTTAGCTGTAAAGTCATTTGACAAATGCACTATTACTTTTATTGATTCATACTATCCATGCCTTCAAAAATCATTTAATTTGTGCCTACTGCATGCATACTCCATAAAACTAAAGTACTAAGAATGTAATCTTTCTGTCCCTATAAGTACCATGTGATACTTATTTTATTTTATCATATGTATCACCTCCTTTGTTTGGCTCTAGTTTTTTAGTTCCCACTCTGAAATCTCAGAAACAAAAGGAACTGGAAAGCCAGCATCCTTTCTTGCCTCTCTCCCATCCTTCCTTCCTACTTCCTTGCCATACTTGTTGACCACCTACTACAGGTGGTTAACCTGAGAATGTCTGAAGCACTGGGATCTGCAGTTTCAGGACATGGATTCCACCATGGAGAAGCTGAGGATTACAGGGAAGACTACTTATAAACTTGTTAAAATACAATAGCATAGGCACCATTCTCAGGTACTCCAATTTCTAAAATATTAGCAAACAGATCACTAAATATGAGTCCCCAAAGCCCTTCACAGAACAAGGATGCACTTCTTGGGACATCTCTCCTGGTCAACACGCACAGCTCTTACGCCAGCCCCAGCTGCACTGATCAATTCTATTATCACTACTATTCTATTCTAATGGTAGTCGGGAGATGGTGAGGGACAGGGAAGGCTAAGGTGCTGCAGTTCATGGGGTGGTAAAGAGTCAGACACGACTGAGCAACTGAACAACTACAACAACATCTAAATAAAAACAAAATCCACACGCCTAAGGCACAAAAGGTCACACAAAATAAGACTGTGGTTTCTCCTCAAAGACTAACATTCCATTAGAGCTTATTTTATTCCTGCTTATTTTATTCCTGTTGTCTTAGAACCACTTGGGAATCAAAGAGGGAAGGTAAAGAAAGGGTTCTCTAGCTCTGATCTTTGCTGTGTCAGGAAGATCCTGCCCCAGTCCTGTTGGAGCTCCATTTGTTAAATAATAAGGCTCCTTTTCCTAGAATACTCAACCTAGGTCTCAGAGATTATTAGACCTTTAAAGTTGTCTGATACTTAAAGCCAGGAGGCGGTGGGGTGAAATTTGACAACATGATGCTAAAACACATTCTTCAGGGTTTGACATTCTGTTACTTATTCATCTAGCAAAAACTTACTGGGTGTCTAGCCTATGCCAGCTACCATGCTAAGCAGTAAGTACACAAAAATGAATAAGATAGTGTCGACGGTCTTCCAGTTCATAGTTTACTGAGGGGAACTGCAAACACAAACAACTTCAGGGAAAATATCTTTGCATCAAGAAGATCTTTAAGTTTTCTTTAGGGACAGTCCTGGGTCTACTACTTACTATTTGTTATGACCTTGGACAGGCAGCCTCAAGGTATTTGCTCCACTTTCTTCACCCAAAGATAATGAGTTCCTGAGCGCCCTTACAGCTCTGAGATGAGTGCTGAGCTGGCTCATGAAGGAGGAACTAAGTGGAATTTCAAATTGGAAAGAGGAGCTGGATGCCTTTAGAAGGGATAACCACATGATGGAAGCGTGGATATGCAAATGTGAAGGTGAACAGAGGGGTGAAGGTAGGAGAATAAGGTATCAACATGTCTCCCTGCATCCATGCTTGTCCTCTTCAGTTTATTCTCAACCAGCAGCCAGAGTAAGCCTTTAAAATTGTGTTAGATCATGGCCACTCTGCTCAAAACCCTCCAGTAGCTTCTCATGTCATTTGGAAAAAAACCAAGGCCCTGCCAAGACCTATAAGTAGACCTATAAGTAGACCTATGGTCTACTCTCTCCCTCCCAGCCTCCCTTTCTGGCCTCTGGGCCCATTCCCTTCCTTTCACCTGGCTCTACCCTGGACACGCTGGTCTCCTCAACAGGCCTCAGTGTGTATCACCATCTAATAAATTTTAGTTTACTTTCTCATTCTTTAGAATGCAACCATCATAAGAGCTGGAACTTTTGTCTGTTTTATTCTGTATCTAAAATTTAGAAAGTGTGTGGCTAGCAACATACTTATTAGATGAATTTCTCTATTTATAGATTAAGAAATTAAGATCAAAAGAGGAAAAGTGAGTGAGGTCAGAGTGCTCCTTAGAAGGGGAGGCTGGACACAGTAAGACTTAGATCTTCTGTCTCTCTACCCACTAGGCTCTATGGTAGACAGAATAATAAACTCCAGAGACGTCTACACCCTAAAGCCAAGAAATGTGGCAAAAGGGCCTTTACAGATGTGATGAAGTTAAGGATCTTGAGATGGGGAGATGGATCCTTTGGATTGTTGGCTTAACTTCTGACATTCCTTCCCTCAGATTCTTCCACTCTATTAGATATATTTATTCACTCAACTAACATTTACTATATACATATATTGATAAATCTATTTTAGCAAAAGATAAAGGAAGGGTATGAAAAGGGAATTTTTAGATCTTTATGTAATTTTTTTTTTTTTTGAGCTGTGGGATTAAGTATGTGTGTTTGATCTGCTTCAATTTGTGGATTTCTTGTGTTGTTTAACTTAAAAGATTGTCTTTTTCGTTGCTTAGTCATATCCAACTCTTTTGCGACCCCCGTGGACTGTAGCCCACAAGGCTCCTCTGTTCATGAGACTGCCTGGGCAAGAATACTGGAGTGGGTTGCCATTTCTTTCTCCAGAGAATCTTCCCGATCCAGTAATTGAACCCACATCTCCTGCACTGGCAGGCAGTTTCTTTACCACTGAGCTACCAGGGAAGCCCATAAAAACGATCAACTTTCTGAGAGGTACTCCGAGCCACATACTCTGGTAGATCCTAGAGATAAAAGAAAATTCTTGAACTACATACACTTAGAGCTTTATAGGGGTAACAAATGAACAGAGAATCAGATTGTCCCTCCTCAAGTAAGTGTCACCAGGGAGGAAGCAGGGTTTTGGTGGAGGCCCAGAGGGGGAAATCTAACCCCACTTGGAGGATAGCACTGGGTTGGAGGGGTAGCTATTGGAGAATCCCAAAAGTAATATCTCAGTTCAGCGGTCTGATCCTTATCAAAGTGTGCCTGTCCCTGGCCTCGGGTGTTTTGCTAACCAGAGTCAGCTGTTTTGTGGGTGCCTTCTCTCCGCTGTCCTACTGCCCCTCCTCGGCCCCTCCACTCCCTGCCTCCCATTCCCAGGCATGACACAGACATTTTCAGGCCCTTTTCCCAGGAATTTATTTACAGCCAGCACCCTGTGTGGCTCAAAAGGGACTACAGTTCATGATGAGATGTGGGAGGGATTTGGAAGAAAACATGATGAACGTGGACAAAGTCAGGGGGGAAATATGCATGTTTTCATTTGCTTTCGCCAAACAGGATGCTTTCATACCGTTTCCCATAATCCAAGCACTACGTTTCTCCTTAACATACTGTGAAGATGTGGTGACCATCTATTTTAAAGCCCCATGAGACATGTTTTCCTCACAAAGATGGGGTTAGCGTGCCAGCTGGTGCTCCCTTCAGCGCCCTACACTCCCATACCTTAGAGGGTCACTCACACTCTGTCTCAACATAATGACTGTCTGTGCTCTCCATGGACTCCCAAGATCCTTCTAGAGCAGCCACCGGTTTTCCTGAGGTTGTACGGCACAGGCCTTGCATGCAAGCAGTGCTCAATAAACGATTGCTTATTTGCATTGAATACTATAAAACAACGTAGATGCTAATTTGGGCAATTTTGAAACATCTGAAGTCAAATTCTCATTTTGGATGGCTGACAAATCACTTTCAATTTTAATTTATTATTTTTGTGTGCTCATTATGTCCAACTCTTCAAGACCCCATGGACTGTTAGCCTGCCAGGCTCCTCTGTCCATGGAACTCTCCAGGCAAGAATGCTACAGTAGGTTGCTGTTTCCTTCTCCAGGGGATCTTTCTCACCCAGGGATCAAACCTGTGTCTCTTGTACCTCCTGCATGGGCAGGTAGATTCTTTACCACCATGCTATCTGGGAAGCCCTTATTATTTCTAAGGAAATATAAAAATGTTCACCTAATTCTCAAGTTAATATGGACTGATGACATTTTCAGCCTGATTTGAGAGACTGAGGAGGAAAGATCGGCTGCGCACATGATAGAAAATTATATTTTAATTGCCCTCTAATTTGTGATTGTATGTAAAGAAGGAACACAGGATATATGAGGGGAAAATGCTTTGAGAACTCTCAAGTGGGCTGCAGACTTTGGTTTATGTTTCACACAACTGAACACAAACTGCCTCTGTGCGCTCATTCCCTTGCAGACTGAAGCAGACATCAGTGTTTGGATGGGATACAAGAATGGTGGGAGGAATGGATACTTTCTGCACAGAGAATTCAATTGTTCTGGGCTTAGCCAGAATGCAGATGGTTTTCCATGGCTGGAATTGGTGGGGGAAGCACTTAGGCTGTGCTTTCACTGAATTGGCAATGCAGGCTTTTAAGAAATCTTTGAACAATAACACTGTTCAGGTACCTACTTGGAAAGGTCAACTGCTTGATTCATTTTTTAAAAATTCCAATCAAACAAGTGACGGTGACATGTCTTGGTGCCATTTCATACCATCCCTGACTTCTCAGAAGCAGTTGGCGCCAGTTGTCTTCCCTGGCAAGGATCACTAGCCCTGGCTTTGCAACGGTCCAGAGAGACTGCAGTTCTCTAGGGGAATTGCAAAATACTTTTAAATATTCTAGAAGTGAAATTAAATATTCATTTCATTTTAATTTACATATGCCATCCAGTACTTTTAGAAGATGTCAGTACTGTGGAATGACAGGGCCAGCCAGTGTATGTTTCAATTCTGACATACAGCTGTGAGTCCTCAGAATAAGATGTTGATAGTCCTATGGTACAGCGTTGATTTTCACCTTGGCCAGCTGTGAGGTTTAGCCAATATTTATCTTTCTGTGGGGCTGTAAAAAAATTTTGTAGGATGGTCAGATCTATTTCATAAAGTCTTATTCTAATGAGTTCTACCAGTTCTTAATCTTTCTCAAATAAATACTGGTCAGATATTTTCCAATAACAAAATAACTAAGCATCCACATTTTACAGCTGTAATGTAATTTTAGTATGAGAAAACTATTTCCTGGTCTCCAAGATCTAGTTAGTAAACATTTAACAAATAATTAGGAATGTTAGAATCATGGTTGGGGAAGCAGATGTTCTGTGTATCTCCATCCCAAGCTCTCCACCTCAAATTTCTTGCTCTTTTTATTTAAGCATATCTTGGTGTCTTGCCTGGGAGTTTAGACGTGTTATTATAACACAGAAAAGAATTATGTAAGACAATGCCCAACTTGCTTTTCTTTCCCCTTCCACTCCTACTATATCTTAAGCAAAACTCAACCATTTTCTAACATTATGTAGAATGGCTACTGGAAAGAAAGGTTGTAGGGAAAAATAGCCTTCAGGGAAAAATGAGAAACAAATGCATTATGATTTACTTAACTTGGGACTGTGAGTAAGAGTCATGCCCAAGAACATGGAAATGGCTTCTTGAAAATATCTGGGTTTTTTCAGTTTTAAAAGGTAAACAAAAATAATTCAAATTGTAAGAAAAATACAAAACAAGAGCAAAAAATTCTCTTTTCCAATATCCTATCTGAGATCCTGAATCCTGCTGCCCAAAGAAGTATTAGCCATTTGTCATGCATCCTTCTGAAAATATTCTATGCAAATGATAGAGATGTCACAACACCCACAGGTTTTCTTTCCCTACAAGCTCCACAACTTCATTTTTTCCGTCTCACAAGCAACTTAACATATCAGTAAACATTGATAACTCAGTTTTAAAGAAAACGACATGCTTCATAGTTTTCCTTTGAACGAGAGTTATCTTTATTTGTTTATACAATCTCTTTTTGGTAGACATTTGGATTGCTTTTAGATTGTTACTATTGCAAACAGTGATTCAGTGAACACCTTTATAAACAAATGTTTGTACATATAAAATATAAATCTAATATCTACAAGGTGAATTTCAAAGAATGAAATGACTAATTCTGAAACTGTGTGTATTTGTATTTTGAAAACTATCTCCTTATTCGTCTCCAAAGATATCAACCTAGGTGTACATCCAGCAACAGGGCATGAAAGAATGTTTCCCACCTGCTCTCATCACTAGCAATTTGTTTTTATAAATAACAACATATAAACACCCTCATAGGTTACACCTTTTGCTTTCATACATGTCTGTACTATGCAAATTTGAAACAGCGACAACGTTTTCTTTTGAAATTAAAAAAGATTAAAGTTTCCAAATACTTGTTTGTAACCGTTTGGGGATAAAATTTCACTTGGAAATCCCAGAATATGAGACCATTCTCAAAAGAAGACCATGGGAGGGAGCAGTCGGAGGCAGAATTTTGTCTAATACAGGTAGGCTGAAGGAGGGGAAAGGAATACACCTTACAGGCTACTCACCTGTGAGACTGGAGGAGATAACCTGTGGTACCCAGATGCAGGAGCCCAGAGATAGCTGTAAATCTCTTGAAGTGGTACTCTTTTCCCATGAGGTCGTTATCCACAGAATAGGGCTTACTGTAAAAGTTTTTACAAGCTACATGTATAATGCAAAGGACAAGCTTAAGGACAGTACAATCTATGTTTCTTATTTTAAGTTCTTTGGGAATAAAGTCTGCTCAGTTCCTTTTCCCTCACATAGGCTGGAAAACTTGGATCTATCCCCAGCTTTATACATTTTCTTTAGTTCAGAAAACCCATATGTCCTACTCTCAGAATCACTACTGTAGTAGAAGAGGTTTTTTTTTCCAGGGCAAGAATTCTTTGTAAAACAATATCCAAATTCAGGATAAAACATCTGTGTCATAACAATTTAAAGTCCAATCTGGTCTGCTACAAAAGACGTTTCTACAACGTCAAGTATCTCACATGCAATTGATAAATAAGAAAATAACTTGGGATTAGTGGAACTGAAACTTGATTTTCCTAGATAAGGAGAGCTAGAGTAGCTGGAAGAAATTGTAACCTTCAGTATGAAAGGAAAAAAATTTAGTGTGACTACTGCTAAGCAATAGTTCTTTCAGCTGTACTTAAAGAAATTTCAAAATAAGTCCTTGATTGCTGGTGGTAGCGCAAATTGTATAAACTGATGAACTGAAATTTAACAGTACCTAGCATTGATTTGAGGCCCAAAACTGTCCCTCCCAGATTCATATATTTTAATTCCTACCTCCAGTACTTCAGAATTTGACTGTGTTTGCAAATAAGATCTTTAAAGAAATAATTAAGGCAAATGAGGTTAGGTTATATAGGTGCTACCCAGGCTTCCCAGGTGGTTCAGTGGTAAAGAATCTGCCTGCAATGCAGGAGACGCAGGAGACATGGGTTTGATCCCTTGGTTGGGAAGATCCCCTGGAGAAGGAAATACAACCCACTCCAGCATTCTTGCCTGGAGAATCCCATGGAGAGAGGAGCCTGGCAGGCTACAGTCCATGGGATCACAGAGAGTTGGACACAACTTAGCAACTGAACAACAACAAGGTAGACCTTAATCCAGTACAACTGGTATCTATGTAAGGAGATCCTAGGACACAGACGACAGACAGAAAGAAGAAAGACCGTGTGAGCACGCAGCAAGAAGGTAGCTATCTGCAAGCCAAGGAGACGCCTCAGAAGAAATCAAACTTACCAACACCTCAAGCTTGGATTTCCAGCCCCCAGAACTGTGAAAAAATTAATTTCTGTTGTTTAAGCTACCTAGTCAGTAGTATTTTTTTATAGCAGCCCTAGCAGACTAATACACTCTTGGATGCATACATATATACTCAGTATATTTCTGCCACAAAAAATGAAACAATGTATAATTAAAATTGTTCATTGTGATAATATTTGTGATAATAAAAAGCAGAAACATCATAATTTCCTTCCACAAGAGATTGGTGAGCTATGGTATATCCGCTCAATGGAGTTTGATGCAGCCATGATGGACAGTGAGGAAGACTTCTATGAACTGCTATGAAATGATTTCCAGGACATCCTGTTATGTGGAAAAAAAAAAAAAGAGCCAGATGCTACAGAGTATATGTAGTATATTATGTTTTGTGTTAGAAGGAAAGAAAAATAAAAATATGTGTGTCTTTGCTAATTTTTGCTCAAAATAGACACAGAGAGTAAAAAAAAATGACAATGGTACCTGATATAGGGTAATGGGTAGGTAATGAGCTCATTAAGATAGGGATGGAAGTGTAGTTTCCCTGAGTATATATTTAGTGTAGTCTTAGCCTAATTAGCATATTCAAAAGCAGAGACATTACTTTGCCAACAAAGGTCCTTCTAGTCAAGGCTATGGTTTTTCCAGTAGTCATGTATGGATGTGAGAGTTGGACTGTGAAGAAAGCTGAGCGCCGAAGAATTGATGCTTTTGAACTGTGATGTTGGAGAAGACTCTTGAGAGTCCCTTGGACTGCAAGGAGATCCAACCTGTCCATTCTGAAGGAGATCGGCCCTGGGATTTCTTTGGAAGGAATGATGCTGAAGCTGAAACCCCAGTACTTTGGCCACCTCATGCGAAGAGTTGACTCATTGGAAAAGACTCTGATGCTGGGAGGGATTGAGGGCAGGAGGAGAAGGGGCGACAGAGGATGAGATGGATGGATGGATGGTATCACCGACTTGATGGACATGACTTTGAGTGAACTCCGGGAGTTGGTGATGGGCAGGGAAGCCTGGCGTGCTGCGATTCATGGGGTCGCAAAGAGTCGGACAGGACTGAGCAACTGAACTGAACTAGCCTAATTAATTTATTTATTTTGGGCTGCACTAGGTCTTTCCTGCTGTGGGTGGGCTTTCTCTAGTGGCAGCGAGCAGGGACTACTCTCTAGTTATGGTGCGTGGGCTTTCCATTGTGATGGCTTCTCTTGTTGCAGAGCATGGGCTCTAGGGCGTTCAGACTTCAGTAACTGTGGCACATGGGCTTCGTTGCCCTGTGCCATGTGGGCTCTTCCTGGACCAGGAATTGAACCTGTATTCCCTGCATTGGCAGGCAGATTCTTAACCACTCTACCACCAGGGAAGTCTGTAGTTTGGATTTTTGAATATACATAGATGTTTTACAGATTCAAAAATAAATTAACTTGAAAAGACTGAAAGAAGCGAACCCCCAAATTGAATACAATCAGAAAAAATAANAGATTCTTAACCACTCTACCACCAGGGAAGTCTGTAGTTTGGATTTTTGAATATACATAGATGTTTTACAGATTCAAAAATAAATTAACTTGAAAAGACTGAAAGAAGCGAACCCCCAAATTGAATACAATCAGAAAAAATAAACCTAACCCTTTATCAAGTTGATATCCATGCAGCTAAAAAGAATTAAGGTAACTTTTGAACACTGTAAACTGAGTGGTTTATTTTTCTCTCATTCTTTTCTTTTAAAAAATTCTGTGCTTCATTTTATCGATAGTTACTCTTGGTATGTCTCCAAGTTCACTTACTTTTCTTCTGTGATACCTAATATGCTCTTAATCCTATCTAGGGTATTTCTTATTTTAGATATTTTAGTTTTCATCTATAGAAAATCAGCTAAAAAAATGTTCCTTGTCTTTACTTGTTCAATCTTTCTTTTGATGTTTATTGAACAATGGAATAAAGTTATCATAAATGTTTTACTGTCCTTTATTAGAGCTATCATCTATGTAATTGTTAGTATATTTTGATTGATTGGTTTTCCCTCTTCATAATGGGTTTTCTTTTTCTTTTTTTTTTTTTTTTTTTTGCGTATTCAGGCATTTTTTATTAGATGCTCAACATTATGAATTTTACCTTGTGGGATGTCAGACATTTTTGTATTCTTAAAAATATCCCATTTTGTTCTGAGATGTGGTTAAACTATTTGGAAACAGTTTGATACTTTGGGGTCTTGCTTCTAGGCTTTGTTTAGTGGGACCAGAACAGTATTTAGCCTTGGGATACTTTTCCCCACTACTAAGGCAAGAAACTTCTTATTACTAATCTCAGCCCCAGGAATTATGAAATTGTCCATGCTGGCTGATGGGAATGGCCACTTTCCTGTCTCTCTATGAAGCTCTGAATAGTTTGCTCTTATTCCATAAAGTGGGTTCTTTGCCTAGTCTCAGGTGGTTTACTCACTGACATGCTTAATCAGTTACCTCCTGAAAGTCTGAAAGGGACTCCCAGTAGTCCTCAGTTCTCGGTGCAGTTCTCTCTTCTCTTGTTCTCCATCTGAGAATTCTAGCCATGTCAGCTTACCAGGACTCCCAAATTCATCTCCTCAACTCTTCTCTCTCTGTCACCCAACAGGAAACTCTTCAGACAGTAAGCTAGGCAACTCTAGGGCTCCCTCCGAGATCATTAGTCTTCATTGCTTATTTCCAATATCTTGAGAGCTGTTGTTTGATTCATATAGTTGTCTAAGGATTTTGTTGCTATTCTTTTTTTTCTTTTTAACACAGCAAAATAAATCTAGTCACTGATAATTTACTCCCATTTTCAAAACTGAAAGCCAATGGTCAAATTTTTGAGGATAGGTTTCATTTTGTATAAGTCATTTTATTTCCTCCTTTGTAGTGCCCAGCACTTAGATTCTTAAAATAATTTATTGATTTGTTACAATAGATTTGTTGGTAGTCCAGGAATATATTATTGTCTTCACTAATATGGTGATGACTAGCTACAATGGAATGACTGTCTGTGTTAGGCACTCTACCGGGCACTTTATACAATATCTCATTCAGTCTCCACTATTGCTCTATGATATAGAGATTTTTCGTCCCTTTTTATAGACAAAAAAGGGCTTCCCTGGTGGCTCAGTGGTAAAGAATCTGCCTGCAGTGCAGGAGACGCAGGTTCGATCCCTGGGTGGAGAAGATCCTCTGAATAAGAGTATGGCAACTCACTCCAGTAGTCTCGCCTGGCTAATCCCATAGACAGAGGAACCTGGTGGGCTACACAGTCCATGGAGTTGCAAAGAGTCAGACAGGACTGAAGCAACTGAGCACAATAGACAAGGACATGGATTTAAGGGAGTTAAATAAACTTTATTAAAGATCCCACATCTAGTAACTGACACTGTTTAGATTCCAAACTCAATTCTATCTGATTCCAAATCCCAAGCTTCTTGTATTGCATTGTCCCATTCCATAATGCATAACGAAGCTTAGAGGTTCTTTTCTCGAAAAGGGAAAGAACTTCACAGGTTCTTTTCTCTCATTTTTCTTTCATCCTGTTAAAGAAGGGAATAAAAAGAAAGTCATTTTAGGACAAGGCAGTTTGAATAAATATGCATCTTGAGTTTTTTGGATTTCTCAGGGATCAGATTCGAGTCCTGGGTGATTTCATGTGGCTGTTTTATCCCTGAAGACCAGGGAGAGATTATGTTATTAAACATGATAAACTAAGAATATGCCAGAATTCCTTGTTCCCTTTTAAAATAACTTTTGCAGTTTCTATCAATAGAGATGTATTTACTCTTCCAGCACACCCCAGTTCTTTCAGTCATGACAGGAAACATTATTTCACTTGGAGACTCTTTTCAGAGTTACGCAAAGGCTTCTCTCGGGAAGGGCTTGCACTAGATGACAAATTGAGTTCTGATCTCAAATAGCTTTCCTAATAATATTGTGGTATGGACTGAGCAGGCATGTTCCCTGGGAAAGGGAGGATAAAATTATATTGACCTCACGATGGTGCATTTTACAGTTCCCCACCTTTTGCTTCTCCACCACCAGAAAGCAAGATTTCATGTTACTTGGGGGTTAAGTTTGAGCGTAGGGCCTCTTTGTGAAGGAAGTCAAGGAACATGAGCCCCAGTTGTCTTCACAAGGGAAAAAGGAACCCAGATTCATGGACAGAGCCCAAGGTTTATCTGAATTGCCTTCAATCTTGGTCAAGGTTTAGCATCATGTCATTGGTGCCTATCACTGTGGCAATGAAGGATTATTTTTATTAAGCATTTTGTGTTTGTCCAAGAGCGTTCGGTCATTAATCATTTAACTCTTATTCCCCATGAGACTTTTGTGAAGTAAATGGGAAAGAAATAACAAAATTCTTATTTTACAGAGAGAAAAACTGAAGCATTTTTGTTTGCCGCTATTACACCCTGAAAGAGCTAAAACCACATATTAGAATTTGGGAAAACCAGACTAGGAGTTTGATGAAATTTTGTTCTACCATAGTAGTGAGGTTTTCTGTTTTTGTATAAATTGAATTTGCATGTTTTTCTATTTGAAAGCAACATGATGGATACTGAGGAATGCCAAAGACAAAAGTAGGCTTTATTTCCTTACCTAATGTATTGTGAAAATCTGACTAAGTTCCCACAGAAAAATTGGGATCCAAATATGCATTTAAGTTTAAGTAGTAAAGATTGTAAGGCATCATTAATCTTGAGTTTTCTAATAAGAAAAAATATAAGCAAACACATCTAGTATGGTTGCATATAGCCAATAATAAATTATAAAGGGACCATGAGAGGTCAGCAGAGGGATTTTGCTGCCTGGAATTAATCTAGTGGGCTTCCTGGAGGGGGTGTGTTTTGAATTCCAATTAAAAAAAATTTCAAAGATGGTCTGTCCTTCAGCCCAGATGCTTTGAAATATCTTTCTTATTTCTTTCCATGAAGTATAAACACTACCAAAAATTGTCAAATATCACAAGAAGGAGAAATCAGCTGAGGGGTCCACAAGGGCACATTTCAGAGTAATGGAAAGGAAATGAAGAAACGTTTTCCAACGGTGCAATCTTTCATATTTGTTAACAATGAGGTAGTTCAGAGGGCAGATGGATTGGGGTGGCAGGGAGCAGGGTACCAGTAGAATCCATTTAAACCAGACTAGATAAAACAAAGAATGGTGACTTCAGGAAGCAGGGTGTCCTGTGGTGGGGGAAATGGTTAGGAGTAACATTTATTTACTTCCTTTGGCATAAGACAGACTGGATTTAAATCTACATAGAAACTACATGACTAAAAGTCTCAGGTTCCTCCTTTTCAAAATGGTACCAACGAGGCCTACCTTATAAGCTGATGAGTGACAAGAATGTAGTATGTTTACATGGTACGTGGACCAGAGGCAAATCTGGGTTATATTGGGTGTGAAGCTTATATAGTATTGGAAATCTTCTTTAAGAAAAAGAATACACAATTCTGATTATCAATTTAAAACAAGTATTTGTTTCGAATGACAAAAGAAATCATAACAAAGCTCTAAAAAAAAAAAGACCAACAAATCGATAAATCCCACAAATACCACAGAATCCACAAACATCACAACATAATATTTTAACTTATTAACTACCTGAAATATCTCTATTTGATATGTGTGTATCTAGAAAAAAGTCATTTTCATATGACAAAAATATTGTAATATATTGCATAGAGAGAATAGAAACATTTCAGTGTACATCTGATATGACTTATCAAGATTTGTTTTTAGTTACCGATAGTTTAAGAAAGCTTTTTCAGCACAACTTGTTGCTTCTGCTATCAGGCAGAATTTTACAACTGTTGTAAAATTTGGGAAAACTTCTATGAAGTTTTTTCGTATAAGCACAGTAAAATTTAGATAAGTCCTTCTGGACTAGCTTCTGACTACCCATGTCAACTCTTGTTCCATCATTGTAGTTGGAGCTGGGCTTTGTAGGATACATGCACACTTCAGCATGATGTATTTTGGTCTGAGCTCCTTGGGTGAACTGACAATGTTAGGAGTGTTTCTGGAATCCATTCCTACAACTGGGTAGCTAGGGTCAATTGTACACAGAAGTGTTGTGTATCATGCATCATATATCCCACTCTACTCAAGCTGAATGTATTTTCAACTCAGCTCCGAAGCTAATCTAACAAAAGCGAGTGTGATAGGGAAAAGGGGAGTCAGAGCAGTACTGACTGGTTGGTATTAAATACCTTAATTTTGTAAGCTTTATAAAAGCATATAACCATGCCCACATACTGATAGAGTCCCTAGGAGAGCCTGGAGGGGTCTCATGCCATTAGCTTCATGGTCAACTACCCCCATGTGTTGTCTCAACATGTCAAACAATTCCATCCCTCATACTGGCATGTCTTGCTTGAAGTGAGCAAGATGGTGACAGGGATTTGGAATAACCAGTTCAAGAGACTTCCTGAAGGTAACAACTTGTCCAGGCACAGAGACAAGATGTGACCCCTTCAGCAGTGATGAATCCAGATTAAACGGAGACTCGAGAATCCGATGGTGAGTGCACCAGAAGGAGCTCTGTGTCTTAGATTTTGCTGTTTTTTTTTTTTTTTCACCTTTATGTCAGTAGGTTACATTTTATTTCAAAGCTCCTCTTTGAATTTGTGGTGATTTATCTGACTCTGAACTCTCTCATCTCTGAAAATCCCTTCTTGGCGGCCCATGACCCCCTTGGAGCCCTGTGATACCTGGTGATGGTAGAGGTAAGCTGGCAAGGTTGTCAGACTTCCCCCAGGGCCCTTCCCCAAGGTCCTGGGCAGAGGTATTTGTGAGGCTGGTGCAAGCAGCAGCTGGGAAGCAGGGGCCTAGTGGTGTGCTGGTCATCCCAGAAATGTAACCCCTCAGAAACGTGCTGCCCAGGCTCTCATAAGGAGGGTAAAACAAATAAAGCTGCCGCCAGTTTGGAACATACACTGGCTCCTTCCACATCTGCAGGACATTTAGTTCCTTGCATCTGGTAATGTTTGTGCAAATATAATTCCATATTCACTAATAATTCCTGGGGCTAAAGGCCCCCCCTCGGGTAACCTTGTTAATATTCTCTCAAGGCCTGGTGTGAACGCCTCATAGCATTTTGATTAGAATTCAATCCTGTGTTTTTTCCCCTCCCTGTCTCTCTCTCTCTTTCTCTCCCTCTCTCCTCTCATGCTTTCCCGGCCCCCGGTTTCCTGGCCACCCACATCAGGAGACATTCTCCCTCCCTTCCACTCTCCATTCTCAGTTTCAAGGAATTTCCTTGTGTCAAAGGCAAAATGTGATTGACATATTTTTCCCCTCTTAAGAGCAGCCATCGCAGTGTTCCATTTAACCATCTCCTTATGGGGCTCATACAGTCATTACCTGGGTGAAAAAGAGACCTCCTGCTCACCCCCATGTTCAAGCACCAGGCTTGGACCCACAGAGCTCTGTATTTTTATAGAGTTTTAAATTGCCACTCTCCTTCTCCTTTTCTCTACTCTTTTTTCTTTTTCTTTTTTCTCTCTTTTGCTGGTAGGCAACCAGCAAATGATTCCCTGGTGCGTTGTACCCTGAGCCTGAAAGAATTTTACTTATCTAAAAACAGGTAGACCAGCTGCCTCCTACCAGCACCTTCAGGCTTGCCAAGAAAAGCACTTGCTGTTCTTCAGACCTGAGGGAAAGAACCAGACACATAATGGGTGCTCTGGCTGTGAATTCACCATCTCTAGGCTGGTTGTGCTCCTTGGGTTCATCAGTCTTCCTTGACCAACTTATTTGTCTCTCGGGAGAAGAAGAGAGAAAACAAAAGCAAATTAGCCATACAAGTGAAGAATTATCTTTAAACCCGAGAAAAATTTCTTGGCAGTGAAGTTCTTAACATTGAAGAGATTCTGGAATCCCATGCACCCTCTCTCTTAGGCTGCCTTATCCTCAAATTACTTTGGGTTCTAAGGGTTTCTGCCTGAGGGGGATGAACTGGCTGACCTTGGAAGGTCAGTTGCAGCTTTTTCGTTCAGCAGCCGCCTCTTCTTTTTCTTTGGAGGGCCACACTTCTCACAGTGTTGGAGCCGACTCAGTCTTAAGGGGATTTATTCTTGTCTCTTCAGAGCAGCCTGAATCACAGCCCGCGGTTCTCTTCACTGAATCACACGTGCTGGTTGGTGCTGCTTGTGACGGGCTACCTGCACAAAGTTACAGTTGCGGGCAGCTCTGTTGTCAGGCAATAATTCTTAAAGTAACCGTGTGGGTCCCAAATACCATTGTTTCGGAAGGAAATGGAGTGCTAGATGATTGAGGCTTGGATTTGCAGTAAGAGAATTCTTTTCCTGCTGAAATTTCAGTAATAAAATAGCTTTATTCCATTGCATATATGTACCACATCTTCTTTATCCGTTCATCTGTCAATGGACATTTAGGTTGCTTCCATGTATTGGCTATTGTAAATAGTGCTGCAATAAACATCAGGGTACATGTGTCTTTTGAATTATGGTTTTCTTGATGTATATGCCCAGCAGTGGAACATATAGTTCATTCACTTTGTTGTATAGCAGAAAGTCACACAATGTGGTAAAGCACCTATACCCCATCTCTTAAAAAATCAGTTTAAAAAAGTAGTTTTAATAAAAGCTATATGTATATATGATTAATGGTGAAATGTCACTGAATGTTAGCTTTGTACAATGAATTAAGATATTACAGCTTTATATGTATATATACATATTGCTTGTCATAATTATTATCCATGTTATGATAAATAAAACATAAAGCCGACCCAGCAAAACAGGCATATATTCTTACATTGAGGGTAACAGCAGTATGTTCACTATAAATTGTGTTTTTGATTGATGTTATACCCTATCGCTTTAGGAAAACTTGGCTATGGAGGAAATGCCAGTCCTTCCCACTGTATAAACACTCATAAGAATACATGTCAATCCGTGGTCCATCCAGATAGTATGCAAGTCTGAAAGTAGAATTATGGATTGTGCATGGAAAATAGTGATTACCCTACAAGATACTGGCCCCAGAAGATTAGGACAGACTTCACGACTTTGCTAGCTTATTTCAAATTCCTATTTCAGGTTTCCAGTAGCCATTTATGAAGTCAAGACCTGAAGAACTGATGTGGCCCACCATGTATCTAAGTCTTTTCTGTACCCAATTTCTATTTTCACCTTGTATGATCACTTGAGATAATAGGTTTCATAAATTCACCACCTGCTTCATAGGGTAATACTTCCTCTTATTCATTGTGTATCCGCTTCTTTCAAACTCAAAGAGTTTCACCCAATTCAACTAGGATTCAAGAGAGAAGAGTCTATGGTTCACCATTTCTATATCCTTCATGACCCGGAAAACGTTGATCAGATTTTTACTACATGTTCCACGCATCTGTCTATTCCTCACTGCCACCACTTTCATCTTTCCAGGTGGATAAACAAGAATTTTAAAACTTGAATCATGGAGAATCCCTTTCTCTCCTTCTAAATATTTTAGTCGATGATGTCCAGAAGCTCTTTTAGTACCTAAATCATGGTGACTGATATTACATACATCAGTTAATGTTGCTATAAGCTGGAATTTACTTCTTAGAAGAGTAGATATAGTATATTCATGTCCTTCTATTCAGTTTTTCTGCTACACTGCTATGTCAAGATAATTAGACCAATTTTACTGATGACCACTATTAATAAGTTTAATACCTGAGTCAGTTTCTAATTTGGGTTTCAAATACAAAGTTACATGGAATACAAAAACGTGAATGCCATATAAGCAGCAGGAGTTGGACACCAATGCCTAGCTCATTTGGCCTCTTCCTGGTCTTTGAGGTACTCCATGAAATAAGAGGTCCATGAAAGATGCTTTGAAAATCACCAAGTTTACCAGTCACCAAAGTGAGCATCAACTAACATTTACTTTTAACAGTACAACTTAGTCTAAAATGCATGCATCCACATTTTTAAAACAATTTCTTCTTTATAAAACATATGATTTTGAAATGTGTCTTTTAGTTCAAGTCCCCAAATATTATCCAGGCCTCACCTTCTCATGGTTATAAATGAAGTCATGTGTGTGGTTCAGCACAAAGTATATTGACAAGGTAACCCTAACCTGTGGGACAGTAGGGCCCCAGGTGACTTCTGAGGTGTTCTTATCCTCTAGCGTTTCTCCAGGAGTCTATAGGAGATGTTTTGCCCCTGCCCCCAGCCACCATGAGTAGTAACAGCGCAGACACATTGTCCCTGAGTGTGAAGCGGCTCTGCTGCTCCAGAGAGCTCTTTGTGGCTATTGTAACCATCACCATCCCCTCTTTCCAAGAGTAGACACGGAAACTTTCTTTAATACCCCACAGTGCAGCCAAGAACAGAACTTATTACTTTTTTTTGTCCAGCCTCAGGAATAACCAAAAGGAAGTATATACCAAAATCATCTTTTAGCTGGCAACTATACGTCCTCATGCAGTTTGCTATAGGCCACATTTCTGCTCAGCTGCTGCAGAGAAACTCCATCCAATATCTGTTCTCTGCTCTTCCTTCTTTGTAGAAAAATAATTTCATTTNAGGAAGTATATACCAAAATCATCTTTTAGCTGGCAACTATACGTCCTCATGCAGTTTGCTATAGGCCACATTTCTGCTCAGCTGCTGCAGAGAAACTCCATCCAATATCTGTTCTCTGCTTTTCCTTTCTTGTAGAAAAATAATTTCATTTGAGATGGTGATGAACCAGACTAAAAGGATATCTTTCCCATCCTCCCTTTCAGCTAGGTACAGTCACAGGACTAAGTTCTAACTAATGCAACAGAAGTGGACTTCCGGGAAGGCTCCTTGCTGCAGCTGATACAACTGGGAGGTACTTCCTTTTTGCCTTTCCTGATGCCTGAAATGAGTATGTGAGGGCAGAACTGACAGCAGTCATCTTGGCATATGAGGTGGTCTTGAGGCTAGAAGGAAATGTTGAGGATGGTAGAGCAGAGAGAAGGAGAGGGGGTCACTAATTACCTGGTGAGATCACCGTGAAATCCTTGGAATAATGACTTCTGGACATATTTGTGTGTGATGGGTTTTCTGTAATCTACAGGCAATCTTAATTAATCATGGCACAGCAGCAATGAGCCTGCTTCCTCCCTTGCTACAAGGCTGCTTAGCGCCTGACCTGGTTGCATATGGTGGAGTCCAGCTTCTCTTCATTGTGTAGAAAAACCCTTCAGCACTTCTAGACGCTTCAGAGCTTCTTCTCAAGAGAACCAGAGCCCAGAAAAAAGTAATTTTCTCCCTACCCACAGTCGAGGAGCCAACTGCCAATGTTTCGCCTCCTGACCCAGAAGCTGCCTCTTTTCCAGGATAATTAAGAGTTATAATGATTATTCCCCTAGACCCCACTTTCCGCCCACAGGGGCGTGGCCTCACCTGCTGCTGCCAATAGTAAGCACATAGGGCTCACATTTCAGCCACAGTTCAGTTCCTTCATCTGATAAATGGGGAACATTTAAAATAAACATAAACCACAAATGGCTTTTAAAATATACTCTTAGGTATTAGTTTTGGAATCCCTACCAGAGTACTTCTTAAATTTTATTTTTGACTCGTCTTATTTTTGGCTCATCTTACCCATATGTGCATTTTCTTAGATACACAGCAACTTATGAGTGTAAACCCAGAAACACACACGTACAGACTGGGTGCATGAGTACGCATACATGCACATGGAGATGCTTGTGTATACTCCCACATCAACATATACATGCACCCAGGACACTGATACACAGGCTCAAAGGAATATGAATCGAAGTTTAGTTAATGAGAAAAATAAGGAGTGGAGTAGATACAGCAGATAAAAAGACTAGGCAGGTAGATTGTGAAAGAGCAAAATAACCCCCAGGGCACTCGTTTTTCTATGGCATTGCAGTAAATTTTCTATATGCTCCAGGGATAGGCTTAATAAGAGGCTGGTTAGGGAGATGGGCTTAATGTAGAGTCCAATGCTGCTGCTAAGCTGGCCCGTGTCAACCTAGTCTTCTGGCTGGTCTCTTCTTCTTTAAAAAAAAATATTTATTTATTTAAGCTGTGCCAAGTCTTAGTTGAAGTGTTAGTGGCTCAGTCATGTCTGACTCTTTGGGACCCTGTGGACTGTAGCCTGCCAAACACTTCTGTCCATGGAATTCTCCAAGCAAGAATCCTGGAGCGGGTTGCCATTCCTTTCTCCAGGGGATCTTCCCAACCCAGGGATCAAACCTAGTTCTCCCGCATTGTGGCAGAGTCTTTACTGTCTTAGTTGTGGCATATGGGACCTTTGATCTTAGTTGCAAACTCTAAGTTGCAGCGTGTGGGATCTAGTTCTCTGACCAAGGATTGAAGCCAGGCCCCCTTCATTGGGAATGCCGAGTCTTAGCCCCTGGACCACCGGGGAAGTCCCATCGCTGGTCTCTTCTTGATGGTAGAACGCTCATGAGCTGTTGTGAACTCCCTAAGCGTAGCAGGGAATGGCAGTCTTGTTCTCCAGCCTTATCACAGACACCCAGAAAGATTTTGAAATATGAGTGAATGCTTAATATACTTTGCACAGAGCACCCAAAAGGACTGACCTTCCTTGAGTATGCATGAGGAAGAGAAAAAGCCAGCAGAATGTTTACCTGGATTCAAGACAGCACTAGTTCTAGGAGACAGGTAGTGGGGAAGGGGAGCTTAGGTAGAGATAAAAGGCCTCCGTGGTGATAGCTCACCCCCTGGCCTGGGAGCTGGTGTGGGCTTGTAACGATGCAAAGGAAAAGATTTTCTAGGATATTACCCAAGGAACAACCCTGGCATTCCTGGAGAGGCCGCTTTGGAGATAGAGACAGACAGAAGGATGGAGACACTCTGTTTTTCTTTTCATATTTTTGTCTTTCTCTTGTTTACATCCACTGTTCCTCTCCTCTCCTGGTGACTGAGCACTTGGAATACTTGTATGTTCTAACCACAGCCTGGCCGTGCTGTCATTTAGCCAAATTACACACATTTAGGTCTTTTCATCTTTCTTTATGAACCACTCTTTCCAGTCTATTTAATCATTTTGGCAGTTCTTTTCTGAATTCCATCCAATTTAAAAATAAGCTAAATTCCCCACTCCTGTGGATTTAAAAGCAGGCTGTTGCGAACCCATGCAGAGTTCTAGCCTGGCTTTGGTGCATACAGAGGAAAGATAACCCCATGTTTTAAACTCTCTATTCCCAGTTTTCCTCAGCAACAACAGCCTGGAAAAGGCCAGGGGTGGTAGGAAAGGGGGCAAGAAACTTTGTTGGCCAGAGAAGAAGACCATGCTGATTGTTCTGGATTTGTTTTTAAATTTTCTTATTGACTGATTGATTTGTTGGTTGATTGTTAGAGGTGACAGTCCCATTTGGTTCAGAATCTAAAAGTATATGTAAAAGTATATACAATGAACAGAAAGTGTTGCTTCTGTTCCTGTTACCTAGTCACCAACCCTGAAGAAACAACAAAAGTCACTTGTTCCTATGTGAATCACTCCAAAGATATTTTATGTATACAATGAAATATATATTTATATCTGTGTGCACATGAATCTCTTCACCTCCAGTTTTAGACAAATGGTGACATACTGCTCACATTGCTCTCCTCTTTGCATTGCACCAACTCAATGGACATGAGTTTGAGTAAACTCCGGGAGTTGGTGATGGAGAGGGAGGCCTGGCGTGCTGCAGTCAACGGGGTCACAAAGAGCTGGACACGACTGAGTGACTGAACTGAACTGAACTTGCATTTTTTAAACAATCTGTCTTGGAGATTTAGAGGTTGGTCCATATTCACACACAAATAGTTCCTTCAGTATTTTTTTATGGCTACATAGTATCTATACTATAAATGTGCTATGATTTTGGCATCCACAATTAATGAGCATTTATATACTGACTTTTTATGGCTGCTATTAATGAACATTTATGGAGCTTACTAAAATTTTTTGGTATTACTGATACTGCTTCACTAAATGAGTTAAACACTTTACACATGTATGAGTAGATATGTAGAATGAAATTCCTGGGTTAAAAGGTATGTGCAACCTAGAGGGGTGGGATGGGGTAGGGGTGGAAGGGAGGTTCAAGAGGGAACAGATATACATATACTTACAGCTGATTCACAACACACCCTGTAAAGCAATTATCCTCCAATCAAAAATAAATTAAAACAAGGTACAGGCATCAGGTTGTTCAGTTCAAAGCTGGCTGATCATCAGCTTATACACCCACACTGTGCATGGATATGTGTGCACAATCAGTCATGTCTGACTCTTTGCAACCCCATGGACTGTAGGCCACCAGGCTTCTCTGTCCACAGGTATTCTCCAGATAAGAATACTGGAGTGGCTTGTCATGGTGTAACATGCCATCCCGACCCAGGGACTGAACCCATATCTCCTGCATCACCTGCATTGGTAGGTAGGTGGATTCTTTACCACTGAGTGATCGGGGAAGCCCATACTCACACTAATGTATGAGAATAACTGTTTCCCCATACTCACATAAATACAACATTTTTAGAACTTGTGACAGTCTGATGGGGGAGAGGTGAAACATTTTTGTAAATTTCCCTTATTATAAGTGAAATTGGCTTCTTTTCACAAATTTAAGAGCCATTTGAATTTCCTTTTGAGTGGATGGTCTATTTCCTTTCTTTACATTTCTGTTGAGTTGTTGGTTTTCTATTGATTTAGAGGGGCTTTTTAATAAATTAAGAAGATTAGATCCATGTGACTTAAGTTGCAAATATATCTTCCTGCTTATCATTCTTTTCTATTTACAAAATTAATATATTCACCTTTTATTTCATGATTTCTGGGTTTTGGTTTTGTGACATACTTAGATAAGCTTTTCCCACTTTGATATTGTTTTTAAGAAATTCCATGGTGTCTTCTGGTACTCATATAAATGACAAGCAAGCTTTGTTTTTCCAGATGACTACCCAGTTGTATCAACATCATTTATTAAATGGATATCTTTTATTCATAGATTTGAATGCTACTTTTATAATGTATAAAATCTCCATGGCATTTGTGCCTGTTTTCCTTGCTGATTTCTTATATGAATTTTAGAGTCAGGTTGACCGTGAACTTCCACATGTTCAAGCTGGTTTTAGAAAAGGCAGAGGAACCAGAGATCAAATTGCCAACTTCTGCTGGATCATGGAAAAACAAGAGAGTTCCAGAAAAACACCTATTTCTGCTTTATTGACTATGCCAAAGCTTTTGACTGTGTGGATCACAATAAACTGNAGGGAATTCTTGGTCATGTTAATATTTACCATTTAGCTATTTTGTCTGACACCATTCTAAATGATTTACAGACACAATATTGTTTTATTTTCCCAAGCACGTCATGATGTCTGCTTGTATTAATATCTTCATTTTACAGAAACTGGAGCCCAAGCACCTTCAGCCTATAAACTTCAGAACAAGAATTTATACCCTGAGCTGTCTGGATTAAAATGCATACTCTTTTCCACTGAATGATGTCAAAAGGTTAGGAGCCATGGCTCTACCTGGGGCCCAGGTGCTTGGGAACCCTTTATGGGCTGTTCTGTCCAGCACTTTGGAATGCAAACTCCCTTGAGCAAGCCCTTGTTGACATAGTTTCACCAGTAGCCTGTCTTAGGTAGTTAGCGAATATTAAAATAGTCCTAATAATAAAATAGTGCTTGGTCAACCGTGTAGCCCCCTTACTGAGGGGAGGAGGAGAATAGCTCACTTTCCCTGGAGGACCTGAGAAAGATCAGTTTACAGGCGTCAGCATGGGGTGTAACCCTTCTTCCTTCTCTCCATCTTGACGCTGGCACGTGCTTCTTGTGACCATCATCTCCCATTAGCCCATGGTCTGGGCAGAAACCATGAACAGGGCTCTTTCTCTCCCCCACCCAAAACACGCTCAGTCCTTTCACTGACCTGGCTTCTGATTGGAGGCTGGTTGCTGCAGATAATGACCTCCAAGACCCCTCTGTGGGTTACAGCCTGTTTGTTAAGACACCAGCGGGGAGCAAGGAAAAGGAAAAGAGCAGTATTTTCAACATCCCCAGGAACCAGAAGCACAGAAGACTGACGGCATTCCAGCCACCTGCATGGGCCCGGGGCTGGCAGCTTCCCATGTGTCCTTTCCAGACAGTCTGCTTGCCAAGATGAGGGATCTTCTTCAGTATGTTGCCTGCTTCTTTGCGTTTTTCTCTGCTGGGTTCTTGGTTGTGGCCACCTGGACAGACTGTTGGATGGTGAATGCAGATGACTCCCTGGAGGTAAGAAGTCAGTAGATTCTTTTACTGACCCAAGTCCATCTAACTTTTCTCTAAGCCCCCTGTCACATTACATTCTAGGACTAGTGATCATAGTACTAGCCAAAGTGGATAGACTTACTCCTTACTTGCTACTTACTGAGTCTTTATATTATTAACTTATTTAATACACATAGCTCATCTATGGGGTAGGTATTGTTATCCCATTTTACAGATGAGGTAACTGGATAATCCCTCTTTCTTCATAAAGGCAAACTCATACTAGCATTATTATATAAGCTTTCCAGAAACACTTCTTCCACTGCTGTGTATACCCAACTGAATAACATTCCAGTAACATCCTTCCGCACAAATAGAAATTTGCTAATCTTGAATATGGCATTAAGGGTAATGTGATAGACTTTCTTAAGGAATGAACACCTGAAAGTTGATCAAGTGATTAAACTCAAGTCATATAAAGCCTACCCAATTACTATGTAATGAAAAAATGTCCTTTTAAGGAGTTTCCAAATAGGATAAAAAATTCCGTGTGAAACCAAATCTTTCCAGTGTGTCCCAAAGTGCAGGGGACAGATATGGATTCAAGAAACCCTCTTTTATAAATGAGTTGCTCTTGGGAACCTAATGTTTGTCCAAGAGATGAGTGAGCGGTTCATATCTGAAAATTTTATTGTTGTCACTAGAGAAATTCTGAATGACGTAATTTTGAAATTTAGAATTTTTTTCAGTGGCTATAAGAATCTGAAAGAGGTAAAAATCCGTTCTTCGGAATCAGCAACTATTCATTAGCAAGGCCTCAAAAAGTGTAGATAAGAAAAAGAAGCTGTATCAGGAACTCAATTAAAGAATATATAGCAACCCACTATGTTCTCTTGTGTACATCCTGAAGAGAATAATTTACTCTAACAAATGCTATAACTTTATGAAGTTTAAGAAAAATACCCGAGGGCAAGTTTTTATATTTTTCTACTAATTTTATTTGTTANAGCTGTATCAGGAACTCAATTAAAGAATATATAGCAACCCACTATGTTCTCTTGTGTACATCCTGAAGAGAATAATTTACTCTAACAAATGCTATAACTTTATGAAGTTTAAGAAAAATACCCGAGGGCAAGTTTTTATATTTTTCTACTAATTTTATTTGTTAAACTCTCATGTTGGAGTTTCAGATGGAAAGTAATAATCTTTCTGTTTTTCTGTGCATTATTTTTTTTTCTTTCTTTTAAATTTCCTCTGGCTCCTACATAGCACTTCAAAGCCAGTAGAGTTTTAACTGTTTCTTTAGCTAGCACTTGAAAAATGTATTTCTGAAAACTGTAATAGAATTGAAATATTATAAAGGATGTCTGTTATTCGTTAGTCCAGGGTGCATTATCTGACCATGTACATAACTGGAGAATGAAATAAAAAACTGTCCTTTTAACAGTACTCAGAAAGTGCAGATAGAAACATTCTGCTACCATTAGCTTGCTAGAATATGGACTGTCAGTACTAGGTGATGAATACAAAAATATGCTGGACTTGAGCACACTTAAAATTACTTTTAAAAAATATGCAAAATCACATCTAAAAACATTCTTGAAATATTTTCTAAATCAACTTGAAAGTCTTTCCCCTTAAGCTGATGGAACTACTAACTTCACTTGATAAGAAATAAAAATTTTAAAAGGGTCAGACCTTGCGGAGATAGATTGGAAGTCCTAGCACTTAAAGAGTCTCCTTGAATTCATCTCAGTACATACAAACAATTTGCCATCTGTTCTGTGCAAGAACACTTCTAGTGAAAATGAATGCAATGAGCAGTCCAGTTTACTCACCTCCAGTAAATCCTTGCGAACTTTTGGACTATAGTTAGTAGTTCCTAGCTTTTTTCATATATCCTGTACCTGAAATGTATCATAATAAACACTGCCCAAGAAGACGTCCCATTATAAGAACCTTTAAAAATTCTCTCCAACAGTTTCTTTATTTGTCAGTATTTTGTGGATCTCTCATAATAGTTGCTCTTTCATTTGGCAACATGTAAAGTCTTAATATTTTCCATAAAAGTCAAGATATGGTACTCACTGATACAATTACACTGTTCTCCCTCTTTGCTTCCTTCTCATGGATATATATACATATATAATTGGTCCATATTAACAACTCACTTTAATCAACTATTGGGAAAAAAAAGTTGACACAATAAAAGTGCTTTTAAAAAAAAAAGCATAGCCATAGAAAATTTGAACAAAAAGGGATATAATGAATTTTTAACTTTGTTAATCTTTTATTGTGCTGAAGACATCAAAGTGGGAAAATGGATTCTATAGTTCAGGATAACATAACAAACATGAAATGTATGTCATGTAAAAGGTGCTCTGCTAATCCTACTAGGAGAGGCGAAGATAAAACAAGAACAGGTCCTGCCTTTCATGAGTATACACTTAGACAGGAACAAAGATACCATGAAACTATAATAAAGGGCAGAGGCCAATTCTTATTGAGGAAGAAATGAAATTCCAAGG
This sequence comes from Neotragus moschatus, assembly GCA_006410615.1. Lineage (NCBI taxonomy): Eukaryota > Metazoa > Chordata > Mammalia > Artiodactyla > Bovidae > Neotragus > Neotragus moschatus. The sequence continues at coordinate 625,131 of SJYA01000472.1, forward strand.
GAACAAAGAAGATAGGCGATTATTTCCTGTCAGGGACACTGAAACAAGCCTTAGGGAGCAAAAGCCATTGAGCAAAGCCTCAAAATGAAGCAAAGGATTTCAAAAAGTAGAAATGGCAACGGAGGTCTTCCAAGAGAGGACAAATAGCAAACATCCAGAACAAAGGCAACAGGGAGCCGGAGGCAGATAAAGCTCAAATACCCCTTTGCCTTCCTAGAGAATACTCAAAATACAACAAAATAGTATTTTGTCTTATTTACACCTGCCCTGAAGAGAAAAGCTATTTGAGTTAAGAAAAAGGATAGATGCAGGGGTATGATAACTGAGTCACTGTGCTATATTCCTGAAACCAGCATAACGCTGTTAACCAACGGTACTCCAATATAAAAAATAAATAAAAACATTAGGGAAAAAACACATGGGATTGTGTCGTGCACAGCCCCAAGTCAGGCAGTGGGAGTCTTGAGCCCCAGTGCTGCTCCTCCTTCATTCTTGGGTCACATGTGTCCTGGAAACACTGCTGTGTGACAAGAACTTGGATTTTGAGATTATTGTAGCCTGTCTTTGCATCATAACTGTCTTCTACTGAGCAAGTCACATTTCGTGTCTTTGACCCAGTTTCCTTAATTATAAACATGAAGTCGAATTCAGTTGTTTTAAAGTTCTTTTTAGTCTTATATTTATTTAGTCTTTTATATATATATATATATNAAGCAAAGGAAATGATAAAAGGGTAGCAAAAGAAGTGGGAAGAGAGACAAGAGTGTCTTATGAAAACCAAGCAAAGCACTTTAAGAGGGAAGGAGTTAGAATTAATGCCACAAAGAGATTTAAAAGAATAAAGTCTGAAAACAAACGTGTACTGTTTCATTGGTGGAGCTAGAAAGTAGAAGGCAGATTGCAATGTCTGAGATAGTAATGGGAGGTGAAGAAGGGGGACAAATAAAACCTATTTAGGGGAAGCAGTAGTTAAAAGCACAGATCCTAGAATCAGACTGTTGTCGTTAGCATCCCTCTGTGATCTTAGACAAGGGACTTAATCTCCCCTTTCCTCAATTTCCATATCTGGAAAATTTGATAAAAATAGCACATGTCTCATCAAGTTGTTCTGAGGGTTGACTTATACATTAAGAACTTGGACTAGTGCCTGGCACAGTGGGTGTTCAATTAGCTATAGATCTTATTTCGTCAAGATGGAAACTGATGAAAAAGAAAGCAGTGGGTCAACAGCTTGAGGAAGATGGGGTGCAGACAGAAAGGAGGGCAATATTTTTGGAAGAGCACATTTGTAGGTAGATGGAAATCAGAGGAGAAGGAGAAAGAGCTCAATGGAGTGAGTAATTAGGGATTAGAGTCCAAAGGGAGAAGAAGTCTGTGGAATGAGGAAAACGGTAGAGGTGCTAAGCCTATGCAGGACAGGAAGAAGCAGAGCTCAGTGTATATACGTATATTTAATCATATATATATATACACATGGGGGTCGCCCAGTAGCTCAGATGGTAAAGAATCTGCCTGCAGTGCAGGAGGCTCGGGTTCAGTCCCTGGGTCAGGAAGATGCCCTGGAGAAGGGAATGGCTATCCACTCTAGTACTCTTGCCTGGAGCATTCCATGTTTATGTGTGTGTACGTATTTGTGTATATACATAGTATATACAGCAGCATGCCATTCTTACATATTTATATCTTAATTTTCTAACCTAATAAAGTATCTTAGAATTCTCTTTTAATAGCTGGCTAATGGCAACCCACTCCAGTGTTCTTGCCTGGAGAATCCCAGGGACGGGGGAGCCTGGTGGGCTGCTGTCTATGAGGTCACACAGAGTTGGACACGACTGAAGTGACTTAGCAGCAACAATGTGTCATTGACTGGGTTATCATAGTTCATTAAAGAGTCTAGTACCTAAGGAAGGGGCATTGAAGCTATGTCCAGTTATTTGCTATTACAAGTAACAAAGTACTAAATATTCTTGTGTATTTGTGTACACATATGTCCACTTGTGCACATATTAATATATGCATAGTATAAAACTTTAGAAATTGTATTTCTAGGTGAGTGGCATCAGTAATTACCCTCCAAAGAGGAGAAGCTATTTTATACTCCTACCTTAGAGTGTACCCATATCCCTGTCTTTACATCCTTTGAACACTGTTAATACCAGACTTTGCAATCCTTGTCATTCTAATATATGAAAAATAACTTTATTGTTGTTTCCACTCATACTTCTTTAATGAGAAGTGAAATTAGGCAGCTTTTAATATGTTTATTGGACAGCTATATTTCTTGACCTGTGGTATGCAACCTCTAAAATGGCCATAAGATCCTCAAATCCTAGTATTCAGATTCATGTATAGTCCTTCCCACAATGCACCAGGTTTGGTCTATGTTACTAAAAGAAAGAATATGGTGGAAGTAATGGTGAGTCACTGCCAAGATTAAGTTGAAAAAACACATTGTGGCTTTTGTCTTAAGATCTCTCTCTCTTTGTCTCTCTAGTCACTCACACTGGGAGAAACTTCTATGCCATAAGGACACCCAGGCAGTTTAGAGAGAGACTCACATGGGAAGAGGCCTCTGGCCAGCAGCCAGCAAGGAAGTGAGGCCTGACAAAAACTCTGTGAGTGAGTTTGAAGCAGATCCAGCCCCAGTCAGGCCTACAGATACTGTGGCCCTGCTGACAGCTTGACTGCAACTTCACAAGAAACACAGAGCTGGACCTCCCAGATAAACCACTCCAGATTCCCAGCCTAGAGAAGTCATGAGACAGTAGATGTTTGCAGGTTGTTTTAAGCTGCCGAATTTTGGGGTAATCTTTAGTACAGAAGGAAATGGCAACCCACTCTAGTACTCTTGCCTGGAAAATCCCATGGACAGAGGAGCCTGGTAGGCTATAGTCCATGGGGTCGCAAAGAGTCGGACATGACTGAGCGACTTTACTTTACTTTAGTACAGCAATGTATAATTAATACAACTCCCCCCACCATTTTTCCATAAATTGCTTATTTTTTCTTACTGATTTTAAGAATATTTATCATTTTAAGCTAACCCTTTGGGGGCCAACTGGCACATGAAAAAGGAATCCTCCTACACTGTTAGTAGGAATATAAACTGGTGCGGTCATTATGGAAAATAGTATGGAGGTTCTTCAAAAAGCTAACATAGAACTAGCAAATGATCCATCAATTACACTCCTGGGTCTATAACCAAAGAAAGTGAAAACACTAATTAGAAAAGGTGTGCATCCCAATATTCATAGCAGCGTTAGTCACAATAGCAAAATAATGGAAGCAATCTAAATGTCTTTCAACAGATGAATGGATAAAAAAGATGTGGTGTGTGTGTATACACACACACAGTATTTTACTTAGCCCTAAAAAGAATGAAATTTTGCCCTTTGCAACAACATGAATGGACCTGGAGTGTATTATGCTTAACGAAATGTCAGATAAAGACAAGTACTGTATGTTATCACTTATTTATGGAATCTAAAAAATTGAAACAAATGAATACAACAAAACAGAAACAGACTCATAGATATAGAGAACAAATGGGTAGTTACCTGTGGAAAGAAGAATGGAGGTAGGCAAGATAGAGGCAGGAGATTAAGAGGTACAAGCCACTATATATAAAATAAATAGGATACAGGAATATATCGTATAATATGAGGAATATAGTAAATATATCATAATAATTTAAATGGAGCATAATCTGTATAAATGTTGCATCACTGTTGTACACCTAATACTAATGTAATTTTGTAAATCAACTATATTTATTCAACCTAAATAAAATTTTTGTTCAGGTTTTATTGCAAGTAGTTTTTAATTTGCATATGTCAAATGGCATTCTTTTTTCCTTTTTTATTTCTGTTTTATTTAATGTATTCATTTCAAAATTATTGTTAAAAATCACTCACGCTTTCTTCTATTGCTGTGTCTTCAAGTTCACTAATACTTTCCTCTGCAATGTCTAATATGCTGGTGTTCCCATCAGGTGTATTTTTTTAATTTCAGATATTGTAGTTTTCACTCCAGAAATTTGATTTGTGCCTTTTTATGATTTCTAGGTGATATATACTTATAATAATTGATTTAATATCCTTGAATACTAATTCTGTTGTCTTACTAATTCCTGACACTGTTTCTATGGATTGATTTTTTCATTGGGTAATATTTCCCTGTTTCATTGCATCCCTGGTAATTCTTTATTGGATATCAGACATTGTGATGGCTCAGAGGTTAAAGCATCTGCCTCCAATGTGGGAGACCTGGGTTCGATCCCTGGGTCGGGAAGATCCCCTGGAGAAGGAAATGGTAACCCACTCCAGTATTCTTGCCAGGAGAATCCCGTGGACAGAGAAGCCTGGTGGGCTACAGTCCACGGGGTTGCAAAGAGTCAGACACGACTGAGCGACTTCACTTTCACTTTCTGACATTGTGAATTTTTTCTTCTTGGATGCTGATTTCTTTGTACAGTAAATATTCTTGAGTTTTGTCCTAGAACATAGTTAATTGCTCGGAAAACCCTGATCTGTTTAGATCTTGTTAAACTTTGTGAGGCAGGACCAGAGTAGCGTTCAGTCCAGGGCTCATTTTCCTCCTTTAATAAGACAAACTCTTGTGAGTACTTCTCCTGATTCCCTGTGAGTTTTGAGGGTTTCCACTGTGGTTGGTGGCCTCAGGAACTGTTTCCAGCTCTTATGAGGTATTGTTCTCTCTCAACCTTCCAAACGGTTGCTTCCCCAGCCTCTGGGGCTTCTAGTAGTTTACTCACATTTGCTGAGCAGCACTGAGCTGCATACTGCAAGGGGACCCTCTGAAGACCTCCAGACTCTCTCGGCAGCTCCTTTCTCTCTAGTGCTCTACCCTCTGCTCTAACTACGTTGGCCTGCCTGGACTCACAGCTACGTCCTTTCAATTCAGAGAGGTCACTTTACTGTAGCTGGCTTCCTCTTCCTTATTCTGCAGCCTTGAAAGTCTCTCCAGCTCACAGCTGGGGCAGTCTTAAAACTCATATCATTTGTTTCCTTCTCTCAAAGACTGCTGTCTTTTGTTGCCTGATTTCCAATGTTTTAAAATCATTGTTCCTTGTAGTTGTCTTTTTTTTTTTTAAGTTGTTTCAAGAAACAAGGTAAGGTCTCTGTTAGTCCTCATTCTTTCTTTTATATCTTTTGTTTTATACATCTTTAATCCATCTGGAATTTATTTTTTATTGAGAGAAATATAGTTTTAATATTTTTTCAAATAGTTAGCCAATTGCCCCAGATCATATTTTGAATTCTTCACTTCCCTCCTGATCCAGCTGGAAATGTCACCTTTATCATAAGGATGGATACTTGAATCTGTTTCTGAACTCTTTATTCTGTCCCTTTGATTTTCCATCTTTTGTTGAATAGCAAACCTTTTTACTTGTTGAAGTTTCAAAGTACATTGCATTATCTAGTAGAGATAATTATCTCTTATTTCTTTTCATTTTCAAGATTTCCTTGAGCATCCACATATGCTATTTTCTACTTGAGCTTTAATATCATTTTCAACTTTCTTCTGATTTATTATAGATATTATGTGCTGGGATTACATTAAGAGGGTAGGACCTAGACAAGTTCAAAGATGGCAAAGTGAAGAGTCAGGAGAGTAGAAGTTCAATGATTTAATTTTCATGGTGACCTAGGAGGCAAAGACAAACTGAGAGTGAGTGGAGTAGAGCTGAAACATAGACTGGGATGAACAATGGAAATTTGAGTGAATCACATGTATTATAATCATGGGGTTATTGAATCCCAGGTACGGAGAGTGTTAGTGGGTATGTAAAACATTGACTGGATACCTCAGGACTGCAAGTGAAGATTCATCAATGGGTATTTGTATTTCTATGCTTCCTTTCTCTGAAAATATAAAATATGCCATTAAAGGGTCCTGGAATGTATTCGTTATTACCAAGCCAGGCAAATCTCTAGTCATCTAGTTTTTTTTTGAAAATGCATATCTCTCTGGTTTGCTGTCATATCATCAGTGCCAAATACATTGCTTGTCCATATTTGGTTCTGAGTAAATATTAATGGAGTGAATTAGTTAATTTCTGAGTGGTTTCCTCTGACTTCTGCTTAAGATGCTTGTGGCTATCTCTGTCATTCTGACTTCAGATTCAAAATCATAATCAGTTCTTCAATTGCCTAGAAATGCAGAACTTAGGGTGATTGCTTTTAATCTCCAAATGGCACAAAGTGCTAAAATGCTGTTTGAATAAAGATTTGTTCAGTCTTAGATTTCTTAAACCTTCTTTCAAATTACCCAAGTTATTCATGTAAGTATGTTTATTGGAGAATTGAGATAAAGGAGGGCTTAAGGCAAAAGTGACCTGATTTCTTTCAACCATTCAGAGGTGTTCATCTAAAAATTAATGATAAAGATGGGAAGAAGTCCACATTGTGTAAATATATGATTTTACTTAATTTGTTCCTTAATGTGCTGTACACTCCACTACTGAACCACTCAATGGCTTTGAAAAAGTAGACTCGCTTAAGTTCAGTTCAGTTCAGTCGCTCAGTTGTGTCTGACTCTTTGCGACCCCATGAACCACAGCACATCAGGCCTTCCTGTCCATCACCAACTCCCGGAGTTCACTCAGACTCACGCCCATCGAGTCAGTGATGCCATCCAGCCGTCTCATCCTCTGTCATCCCCTTCTTCTCCTGCCCCCAATCCCTCCCAGCATCAGAGTCTTTTCCAGTGAGTCAACTCTTCGCATGAGGTGGCCAAAGTACTGGAGCTTCAGCTTCAGCATCATTCCTTCCAAAGAAATCCCAGGGTTGATCTCCTTCAGAATGGACTGGTTGGATCTCCTTGCAGTCCAAGGGACTCTCAAGAGTCTTCTCCAACACCACAGTTCAAAAGCATCAATTCTTCAGCACTCAGCCTTCCTCACAGTCCAGCTCTCACATCCATACATGACCACAGGAAAAACCATAGCCTTGACTAGACAGACCTTAGTCGGCAAAGTAATATCCCTGCTTTTGAATATGCTATCTAGGTTGGCTAAGTGCAAATTTTCAATAGTTGTCTCTTGGATTAGGTGTAACAAATTTATGGTTTATCTTAGTATAATACTTTCACCCTAAAATGTCTTGAGACAATTTTTATTTTTTTAATTAATTAATTTATTTTTAACTGAAAGATGATTGCTTTAAAATTGTGTTAGTTTCTGAAGGTAATTTCTGATGGNCTAAGTGCAAATTTTCAATAGTTGTCTCTTGGATTAGATGTAACAAATTTATGGTTTATCTTAGTATAATACTTTCACCCTAAAATGTCTTGAGACAATTTTTATTTTTTTAATTAATTAATTTATTTTTAACTGAAAGATGATTGCTTTAAAATTGTGTTAGTTTCTGAAGGTAATTTCTGATGGAGAAAGACAGGGTGTGTGGTTTTCAGGGACAGAGTTCATTCTTCTGATAGGAAGATAGATCTGAAGTACTCAAGGCAGTCTCCTTGACAAGGAGATCAATTGATGAGAGTCAATTCTTTTTTTTTTTTTAATTATTTTTTTTTAGTTTGTTTTGCTTTACAATACTGCACTCATTTTGCCATACATTGACATAAATCAGCCATAA
>SJYA01000473.1:0-48078 GCA_006410615.1 Neotragus moschatus
CGCCACTCACGACTCCTTGTAGTACACGATGAAGCTGAGTAGGTCGCGAGCCTCAAGCGGTTCGTAGCGCTCCCATCGCAGCAAGATGCGATTGGCCTCGGTCACGTTGGACACAAAGCGCAGAGTACGTGTCTGGCCTGGGTAGGGTGAAAGGCGAACACCTGCTTTTGACCATGTTGAGAGCTCCTGCTGGAGCCGCGTACTCCCACCCTGACCCCGTAGCATCCTACCCTTAACGTGGCCTCTGAAAAGAACTTATCCCATTGCTCCCTTCAAGCCTCCCCTCCACCCGGGAGCGTGTCTGGTGTGCTCTAGTGTGTGTGTGTATCTGGGTGTTCCTTGGGGTCCCCTCTCTCACTGCCAAGGTGCCAGGGCTTGGGGTGTCGGGCCTTACATGCAGCGCGGTCTCCGTTGGTGCGGGGGTTGATCTCAGCCTTGTTTTGCCGTCCCTTAGTGCCAGTCACCTCCTCCAAGCGGTAGATGTGCTCCAAGCAGAGGCGTGGGTTAAAGGCGAAGTATATCTTGCCCACAGGAATGGTGAGCCCTGCAGCCACCCAGGAACCCAGCTGCTGGAGGTTCTGGTTATCCAGCACGTACAAGGTGTAGTTCCTGGGGGAGGCCAGGGGACCTTGCTCTGCATGGCAGGTGGGGGCAAGGGATGAGGAAGGGCGTGTCTTACGGGCTCTTCCTGAAGGGGCTGCACTGGGGGCACAGGGGAGGCAGGGCACACAGCAGCCCACCCACACGGGTCCACATAGGGCATTAGTACACATCCACTCTGCGCCATTGACCAGGAGTGTGGTGTCCAGCAAGGCACCCATGTTCTGTGTTTTCCTCATCAGTGAAATGGGGCCAACAGTTTTTCCACCTTCCTCCTTCCTGCATCTCACATTAACTGAGCACTGCTCTCTGCCAGGCTCTGTCCTGGCTTTGGGCACCCAGGGCGGAGTGAGACTCAGCCTGGGGCTATGCCTTTCCAGCTGGAGTGGGGACACCCTGGGGGGTAGGCGAGAAACCACTTGGCTGGATGATAATTTTAAACATTATTTTGAAAAATCCTGGCTACATTAAGGATAAGCTTTGAGTGGTAGAGGTAGGAATAGGTTTCAAACCCAGGCAGTTTGCTCTGCAGCTGAGAGGATCAGATGACAACAATTCTAGGCAATCCATACAGGGTGGTATGTAAATACAATTTTATGTAATTGTATATATTTTGTTTCAGGCTCTGTTTTAAGTGCCTTATGCATAACAGCTTCAGTAATATTCTCAACAGCCCTAAGAAATAAGTAGTGTTATGTTAACCCCATTTTATGGATGAGAAAGTTGAGGACCAGAGAAGTTAACCTACCCAGAGTCAAATAGTAAGTGGCAGAGCTGGTTCCCACACACTTGACTACAGTTTGGGGAATGCTGGGGAGGAGATATGATAGAGGGAAACTATTTCTCATCCCTTACCCATCCACCATGGTGTCCCCCCGGATAAGTTTGAGGTTCTTGAAAAAGCCTAGGGACACGAGGGCAAAGGAGTGCTTGATTTTGAGGAAGCCAGTGATGGTCTCTACCAGTCCCAGGCTACGCTGCAGCTCCAACTCCAGGTTATCTGGGGATGGGGAAGACAGGACTGGAGCCGGGGCAAGGAAAGTGATGGGTCCATTGTGGGGGAGCTGGCTGGGGGCCCAGGGAAGGGGGCCCTCAGGGCAGGGACGCAGGATGATGGAAAGTGGTGCTTTAGCTGGGGCATTGCAAGGGGTGTGGCCAGGAGGAAGGGTGTGGCTCTGGAAGGCACTAACAGCCTTGGCGGAGGTTGAGGATGAGGCTCCCTTCCACGTGGGTGCAGCCCACCAGATCCTGTGCTGCCTGGACAGAGTCGATGGTCTTGGTGCCCACTTTGCACTCTTTGGGGCACAGCCCCTCGCATTTGTGGCAGAATATGCTAGTAGGGGCAAGCAGAAGATGTGGCATGAGTCCTGGACCAGTGTGGGCCTCCTCACTGCTCCAAGGGTGCCCCCCAACTGCCCGACACTCACCTGCTATCATTACGGGTGAAGCCTGGAGGGCACTGGGCCAGACAACTACCCTGGTGGATGCCGAAGGTGGAGGCACGGCCAGGCACAGAGCGCAGGCTGGCACAGCGCTCCGCTGTGACACAGCGCCAGGACTCATGCTGGTAGGTGCCTGGCGGGCAGGCCCGGTGGCAGGCGCCCTGGAAGTAGAGGTGGCGGCAGGCGACACAGGCTCGGGGGTCTTCCGGCCGGCTGCAGCCTCCCAGGCATTCGGTGTGGCAGCACTCGCCCCTGACTGTGCAGGCCAGCCCACGGGGACAGGGGCACACTGCGGGCAGAGTGCTGCGTTAGACCTTACCTGCACCTCCTTGGTTCTCCACACCCTCTCCCCAAGGGCTAACACTCTTGGCCTGCACCCAGATCTGTCCAATTCAGATGACATTGGTTGCCAACTCTTCCTCAGATGGGGGCTCTTGAAGATACAGACCATAGCCCCTCTCTGTGACTCCCCACCTCCCACAGTGCCTAGTCAGGGGTACTGGAACTCAGGACCAAGCAGTGACCTTATCCATCAGGACTCCTGCTCCCCAGCCTGCTGTCCTGTCTAGGCCTGGTGCCCAGATCATCGCTGGGTGTGGGGCCAAGGTGAACCAGCCAGCTTCTCTTGAGGAGTGAGGACTAGGGCAAGGTGGACCTGGGAGTGTGTGGGAGAAGGGGCCATCCCTGGTCATTTGACCGAGGCCTCTGCCCCTCCCTCCTCCCTCTTCAGTCTCTGCCCCAGGTGGAAGGTAGCCCCAAGCAGATGTGGAGGGGTTGGGGCTGGGTGCCAGGAGCCTGGCTCCTTTGCACAGTGGCAGCTGGATGTGTCCGTGGGAGCGATGCGTGTGGCAGGGGTCAGCCAGGGCGTGTTGACACTATACACGAGAGAGGACATGAAGCAGCTGTGTTTACAGCCAACAGGGAGACTTCGGGGGTGGGGGCACAGTGGATACAGCAGGGATCCGGTTACTCTTCTGCCCTGATGCTGAGGCACTGGGGTGAAGAGAGCTGACCTCCAGGGGCTGCACGGAAGGAACCCCCGCTTGGGGGCCCCAGATCTGCTCCCAACCTCTCAAGGTTCCCTTTCCCTCCTCTACAACCTCACCTCCTCCTCCACCCATCCCCGCCTCATTCCACCCCTCTTTTTCTCCACTCTTCCCTTCTGCTTGCCCTCCAGGCACCTTACCTCCTGAAAAAGATCCCACATCACATATTTGTCCTCACCTGTCCTGTTCTTTATCCGTCACCTCCTGCTTTCTTCTTCCGCCCAGCTCCCAACCTCCCCATTTCAGTACTGCCAGCCTGTACTGTGGCCGTTTGCACCAGAAACAGAACCAGTTACCATGGCCCAGGCACTGTTGTAATGTTTTACGGAACAGTTCGTTCCTCACCACAATGCTACGATCATTTTACAAATGAGGAAATCGAGGCACAGAGAGGCGAAATGAACATGGCCAGTAAGCAGTAAAGCTGAGATTCGAACCCAGGACAGTCGGCTTTGCTCTCGACCTCTGCCTCATACTGCCTCTTGTGCCACTGCCTTGTACCCATTCACACTACTCTTCTCCCCCATATTCAACTTTTACTTTCTTTTACTGTCTCCATGACTACCTGATACTGTCTTGTGCCCACCCCTTGACTACCTGATGCTTCATCAGTTATTTAGCTTTTCTGAACCTCAGTTTCCTCATCTGCAAAACGGAAATAAAGACATAGGATGAATGAGAGTTAAAATAAATAGTGTCAGCAAAGTACTGACACATACCATCTTATGGTTGCCCAGTGCCATCTGCCTCTGCCCTCCCTGTGCTCCCTGGCCCTATTCTGTGCCAGTGCCCACCTTTCTGGCAGTGACTGGAGGTCCAGCACCTGTAGTCGGTGTGCCCGCTGAAGGTGGTCCTGGCACAGGGCTCACCAGTGGCGCCCAGCAGGCCGGGGCACACATCGGCACACTCCTCGCCCAGCTTGTTGCCCACAATGTGGTTGGCACCAGGTGAAGGCTGCAGCAGACCCCAGTCAATGGTGGAGAGGTGGCAGAGCTCCTGGTTCTTCTCCACGCGCACAGCCCCACGCAGCACGGCCCCCAGCGCCGGCAGCCCCACGTCCCGCATGTGGGGCATCTCGAAGATGACCAGTGCGTAGCCCAGGAAGAGGCGGGCACCGCGGATGACCGCCAGGTTGGGGAAGAGGTCACGCAGGCTCTCCAGGCCGTAGACCCGGAAAAGCAGCAGGTAGTCGGTGACCTGGGTGAGGCGTGGAAAGCTGAGGCCACGGAAATCCTCGCCGGTGGCTGTGAACATGAGCAGGATCTGCAGGTGGCCCTCCACCACGCTGCAGTTCTCCAGCCGCCGCAGCTCTGCCACCTCTGAGCGGATGTCCAGGCTGGGGCACACTGTGGGGACAAGTGGCAGGTGGCCATCAGTACAGCTTGAGCCAAGCATCCCATCCTGCCCTGGCAGCTGGGGAGGAGGGAACCACACCGGAAGGGGACATTAAGGCAGAGTCAGGCTCTGCTGTGGGTGTTGGGGGGACCTCCCCTCTGGGCCTTAGAGGTTTCATCCGCAGCTTAGAGGATCCCCACCAGAGGAGCCCACCTGGGCAAAAGTGAGCCCCCGACCTTCCCTCCCAAACTCACGTCCCCTTCTCAGTTGACTGCAACTTTAGTCTTGCAGTCAGACTCCAAAGCGAAAGCCTCCGTGATTCCTCTCCTTCTCTAACCCCCGTACCCGAGGAGCTCCACCTTTAAAATATACCCAGAACCACCTTCACTGCTTTCACCATCATCTTCTCCTGACTTTACAGTAATAGCTTCCTAAATGGTCTCCCCACTCCCACCCTCTCCCCTCTCTCTTCTATCCTCCATTTCACAGCCAGAGTGGAAACACATCACACAAGTTGGATCACACTCCTCTACCGCTCACAACACCCCAGCGGCCTCCATCACTGATGAAAAGCCCAAGTCCTTACCACAGCCTACATGGCCTCTGCACTTCTCCCACTTTATCCCCTTTTTCTCTCTTCTTCAGAGACACCGGCTGTCTTGTGGTTTCTCAGACGAGCCTGCCAAGCTGCTGCCTTGGGGTCTTTGCACCTTCTGCTCGCTCTGGCTAGAACACTCTTCCCTCTCGATGGCTCTTCACCTCTTTGAAGTCTCTGCTCAGATGTCACTTTCTCAGTGAGGACTTCTCTGATCACCCTATTACCTCCTACTCCCTTTCCTACTTAGTTTTTCTTCAAATGCTTAACACTGGCTAATATACAGTTTACTTCTTTATTTTGTTTATTGTAAGCTCTAGAAGGCAGGAATCATCATGTAATTCATTGCTGTGTCCTTGGTGCCTGATATAGTGCTTGGCACAAAATTGGTGCTCAGTAAATATTTGATGAAGGAATGAATGAATGAATTCTGTGACTGACAAATAATAGTCTGAGCTTCATACACTCCCCTTCTCTCCCAGGCTTAAGGAAGCTAGAACCTTGGTCCCAGCATCTGTTTACTCTTGAAGGAACATTCCATGGCTCCCCATTGCCAAAAGTTCAAGTTTAAATTCTTCAGCCTGACATTCCAGGACGTTGATAAACTGGGCCCCACTAGTACCTTAGAAAAGTTCCTTGGACTGTTAACCCCTCAGTTCTTGTCCTGAAAGCCTCAGGTCAAGCCCCCCTTCCCTGACCCTCTGACCCTGAGTTAATCACTTCCCCTTCAGGCTCAGCTGCACTTANACATTCCAGGACGTTGATAAACTGGGCCCCACTAGTACCTTAGAAAAGTTCCTTGGACTGTTAACCCCTCAGTTCTTGTCCTGAAAGCCTCAGGTCAAGCCCCCCTTCCCTGACCCTCTGACCCTGAGTTAATCACTTCCCCTTCAGGCTCAGCTGCACTTAGTCCAGCACTCACACCAGAACACCTGGGATATTGCTGCAACATTGCTTCCTATCTCCCTGTCACCACTTCCAAGGAGGGACTCTCCTGTGGTTGGGGCCCTTGTCAGTCACCATGGTGCCCAGTTCAGGGCAGGAAGCACTGGGCATTCAGGGGTTGTGAGTTGAATGGATGGCATCTGGATCCCAAGTCCATTCCTCCCTCAGGGAACTGGGTGTGTTTGGATTTTTCAGGTCCCAGGACCCTGGCCCCGTTTTTCTTTCTTTCCCCAAGTCACCTAGAACGACTCCCCTAATAGGTTGGATACCTGGTTCCTGCACTCCCTTCTCCCAAGGATACTTCCCATGGTCCTCACTCGGAAGATTCAGGTCTGAATCTTTAGGTTTGCTAGTCAAGTCCTGCTAACCTCTCCAGCGTCCATTCCCTCCCCTCCTACCCAGCCCTCAAGCAACATGGCAGGCACCTTAGATACCCAGGCCCATCCTCTGATGTTTTAAAGGGGGTAGGCAGGCGAGGCTGGCTCCCTGGGGCTTACTTCATACCTTCTCCCTGTTGTCATTAATGGTCCCTGCGCTTAGCCCTACCCAGCAACTGTGTGTGTGTCTGAGCACTTGCACGTACACATGCACACACACAAAGAGGGAGGGATGAGAAAACACTTCTAGTCCCTCTAGGCAAAGGCCAATCAGGCTCTGCAGGCAGATGGGGGGTTCTTTCAGGAGCCCACATGCCACTTCCCATCATGCCCTGGCCTCTCTAGGGCTCCCCTGATGGGAGTCATTTGGAAAAACAAATCTACCGACCTTCACAGGTTAACCCCTGCTTGCCTCCCCTCCAGACCTGGCCCTGTGCAGAGCTACACTGGGAACCAGACATCTGGGTCCCCTTACCAAACACCTCCCTCCCCCACACCCCAGGGGCGTGCTCCTATCCTGACAACTGTGCTCCTGGCTGGCATTTGCTATGCCTTGTCCTGGTGCAGCAGTGGAGGAGGGGAGGGATGCAGGCAGTGGGGCTATGCCTTGCAGGCAGTGCCTCTGGGGACTCTGTACCCAACGCATTCACGTCACCTCTCTGTCGCTATAGGAAGGGGAGACTCCTTTCTGCCCTGGAAGCCCCAGTCTGAGGGCATCACGTGACCCCTGAGGCACAGAGCACTGGATTCCTGAGCTTCCTCAGTCTGGAAGGGAGTCTGGAAGGGAGTCTGGAAGGGAATGGTGGGTTTGGGGAGAAAGACATCTCTTACCCCTTCTGCCTCTGAATCTTCCACTCTCAGCATTTTTTTCCTCTCCTTGCCAAGTCCCCAGCACCCCCAGGAGAGCCACTTTGTCTATGTGGTCCCATCCCCCCAAACTACACAGTGTTTAGCCTGGGGACTAATTTAAAGCAGCCGCCTAGCCCAGTGGATGGGCCCTCAAAGTGGGAGACACAGGACAGGACCCAGAGGCAGAAGTTCAGGACATCAGTCTAGCTTGACCTTTCAGTTCTCTGAGCTTCAATTTCCCGTCTGCACAGTGGGTTCAGTTACTTAATGGTGCCTAGTTCTCAGCTCCTTCCCATCCTGGCCCCCTTTCCCATTCAGCGGTTCTAGAAATGACCTCTAAGACTACCCCTTCCCCCACTTTGGTTCTCATTCAGGCTTTACTAGGATTACGATCGCTGTTTCATAAGCAGAAATGGAGGGCATCTATCCATCCTTCTATTTCAAGGTCTTTCTCATTTCCCAGGGAACGGAGAGGAAAACACCCTTAATGTGGGAAACTGACTGCTTTCCCTGGTGGGAAGTCCTTCTGAGAGCTACCCCCAGTATTCGTGTCCCAGTAGGGAAATAGACACGTTCTGGGTGGAAATTCAGCGTTTGGCCTCCCAGTCTGCTGGGAGGGAGATGGGGCTTCAGGAGACAAGGCTGGGGACTCACCCTCTCTCGTGTCCAGGCCAAATCCCAAGGAGAGGAGGATTGCAAGCAGGCAGGCTACCCATGGCCACAGACTGGGCANAGCGTTTGGCCTCCCAGTCTGCTGGGAGGGAGATGGGGCTTCAGGAGACAAGGCTGGGGACTCACCCTCTCTCGTGTCCAGGCCAAATCCCAAGGAGAGGAGGATTGCAAGCAGGCAGGCTACCCATGGCCACAGACTGGGCACTGCCATTGTCCTGGTCCTGTCTTGTGCCCAGTCCTGGCTCCTCTCCAGATGGTTCCAGGGAGTAGAAGGGTCTGATGGGTCCTAAGGGACACACAGATGCAGGCTTCAGAGGGAAGGGAAGGGAAGGGGCAGAGCCACAAAGAATTCTGCATAGAGATGGCAGGAGACAGGAAAGAAGTAATGAGACCCACAGAGACACAGACAGTGACAGGCCGCTGGAGCCAGAGACTCAGTGTGCACCCGGAGACAGAGATGAGGACGGAGGTACAGACGCAGCCGGGAGACTCCAGCTTCCAGGGGAAAATAGTCACACAGGGTGCTGAGCAAAAGACAGCGCCAGAGGCCTGGTCAACCCCGAGGGCGGGGGTGGGGGGGGAGCAGAAGCCCGGGGAACAGGCCGAGGACAGCAGTTGGGGGTCCCATGGCGCGCGGGACTCTCTAGGGAGAGTCTACCCGGATCCCTCCGGGCACGCTCGGCTCCCCAGCGCCAGCTGGCCGCGCCGCCGCGGTATCTCCCAGCGCGGCACTCAGGGGCCGCACCCAGCTCCCGCTTCCCCGCCCCAGACCCAACGGATTGGTTTACTGGGACCTCTCGGCTCTCTCCGCCTCTCCCGCCAACCAAAATATTTAGCCTGACAACTCAAGGGTGGACAGATCTGTTGGGGAAATAAGGCCCAAATACCGGGGGATGGTAGGCCTAGAACAGAGCTCCCCCCAACCCTGCTGCAGCTGCGGTGGGTCCCTCCACCCCCGCCCCTGAGGACTTCTCCCAGGTGGGGTGCACGGCTAGCCGGAGCGGCAGAAAGCAGCCCCCACCCCTGGGGAACGGGTGGTTCTGAGTTCTGCTACTCAGTGCCTTGACACCTGCGGGGTAACTAACTAAGCTTGAAACCTGGCGGTTATACGACCTGTCTCCGGAATAGCCAACCCCTTCTTTTCTCCGAGGCCCTCGCAGCCTCCTTTAGGAGGCTTTTGGCGCGAGGCTCTGTCCCAGTTAAGTCCCTTGGCTCCAACCAAAATCGTCGCGAAAAGGGCAATCACCCCGTGGGCTCCGCCTCTGTCTCGTTACCTTCCTGAATTCGGGCTGCTCGGTGGGTCGGTCTCTGTCTCTTTCTTGGGGAATTGGGGGGAAGATGTGTTCTGGGGCCCTGGTGGGGAAAATTCTCTCCTCGGAGGGCTTCCTTCGTGGGTTCCTTTAGAGTCCCTCCCCCAGGACCCCTCTTCCTTCCTCTTTCCCAGGCATGAGGCCCGCGGGGTGAAGGGGCTGGGACCCGTCCTCTGGCTGGTGCTGGGGACCAGGGGCTTTCTGGGTGCACGGCCTCCCTGGACCGACGTGTCCCCAGCTCCGCCCGCGGGCGGCTCCCGAGTCCGAGGAACTAAGAGAAGATCTATTAATTTCTCCGCGCAGAAATCGATGCTCTTGTCAGAGCGGCGATCGATGCCCGCCCAGCCCAGCTTGGCCCTACCCTGCCTGAGGGCCAGTCCTGGCTGGCCCGGGTCAGTGGCTGACGCTGGGTCTCCATGCGCAGCCCAGTGAGGGGCTGCAGACTGCGCCCCCACCCACCCAGCTCCGGCGGAGCTCACCCCTTGCGCGCGGGCTGCCAGCGCCACCCTGTGGTCTCTCCTGGAAATCGGCGTCTCCGTTCCCGAGTCTCCTTTCTCCGGCTGTTTGGGGGCGACATCATCCCTTTCTGCCTCTTCTGTTTTTCCTTCTCCAGCTCCTGCGTTTGGTTTCTTGGGAGTCCCTCCCCATTTCTTTCTAGGGTTTAGGCAGTATTTCCCCTAATTTATCCCAAGTGACATGCACACTTCCTCAGATACGCGCACCATGCGTAGTGAGATCTGAGGCCGGGGGGTGGCTAGGATGACCTGGGCTACCACGGTTTCCAAGCTCAGTCATCTCCCCTTCCAGCTAAATGCAGCGGCTTTAAGCTGGGAAAAATAATGTATCAACTTCCCAGTCGCCCCATTTCCAGCAGACACCTCTGAGGCTTTCTGAGCCTGCCCCTCTGCATCTAATGAAGCTGGGGGGACCTTGGGGGAATAAGGCTGGAGCAGGGGGCCTCAGAAAAGGGTTGGGGCAGAGTTCGCGACTTAGAAGAGGAGAGGGCGGGGTTGGAGACAGAAGGGGCGGGGCGAGGCCGGGCGGGGGCCTCTGGCTCCGCCCTTTCCTGGCGGCTGGTCTTTAACACCGCCCAGCGCACATGTCGGGGGAGGCCCGGCAGCGGCAGCTGCAAGCGCACAGACGGCTGCCCGGCCGCTGCGAGGCGGGCGCCGTCGCGATGCTACGAGGCGGACGGGGCGGGCAACCTGGCGGGCACCTCCGGGCTACAGGGCCGGGAAGCCTGCTGGCCTGGTTGATGCTGGCATCTGCGGGCGCTGCATCCTGCCCCGATGTCTGCTGCCCCTACGGCCCTTCGGGGCTGCGCTGCACCCGGCCGGGGGCCCTGGATAACCTCCGCCACCTGCCAGGCGCCGAGAACCTGACGGAGCTGTGAGTGTCTGGCGAGCCAGGGGGCGCGGGGACAGGCGGGCATGGCCATGCCCCGTGGGCGCGGACTCACCGCTTGCGTGCTAGATCAGGAGGGGCGGGTGCGGCGGGAGACTGATAACACAAGCCAGTCTCGACTGTGCCTTGGTTTTCCTCTGCTGCCCTGACAACCTCCGCAGTTACTGCCTGGATGCTGGGCTCAAGGCAGCTTAGGTACTAGCTTCGAGGAGAGGAAGGGGGGACTCTCTGTGGACCAGATCCGAGAGAGCCCAGCCTTCTAGAAGTCGCTTTCTGGAGCTCAGCCAGGAGCCCACCCTCTGCCCTATACAGAAGGCGGTTATCTGCAGAGAACACTCCCCACGCCCAGTTTGGTACCCTTACCATTTTCCTTTCCCAAGGATAAATCCGCCCTTACCCCCTTCCTTGTCATGACCAGGCAAAGTCAGCTCTTCTCTCTTGAATTGGAAATTGAACTGAAATAGGTGGGAGGCGCTGAGGGGCCATAGCTTGGTGGTTGAGCTCTCCTCTCCCCATTTCCACCATCTCTCCTCCCCACCACAGCTTGATTTGGAGGTAGGAAATGAGAGCCCCTCCAAGCTCCCCTCTCCCCATCCCCATCTCCTTCACCACTCTTTTCTCTCTACTTTGGGTAGGGAGACAGGGCCCTTGCTGAGAGATTCTCCTCCCTTCCAGACCTAAAACTGGGAGGAATAGCCAACATTTGCAGTACTCTGACATCCTGCTTTAATTGGTTACAAAATACTCAAGTACTTTTTAGCAACTGGTGAAACTTATGGGAGTATTCTATAATAATTGGCTTAGAGATACTCGAGCATCATATGATGGTGTCGGGAAAATACTTGAGTATTCTATGTGGCTGGTGGGGCCAGCAAGACTTCTAGAAGAAGAAAGGACCTGCTAGAATATCCTCCTCCTATTAGGCCTGGGGTTAGACAGTGGGCAAGAAACCCTGGCCTCATGCAGTAATAGGCTGAAAGNCTTAGAGATACTCGAGCATCATATGATGGTGTCGGGAAAATACTTGAGTATTCTATGTGGCTGGTGGGGCCAGCAAGACTTCTAGAAGAAGAAAGGACCTGCTAGAATATCCTCCTCCTATTAGGCCTGGGGTTAGACAGTGGGCAAGAAACCCTGGCCTCATGCAGTAATAGGCTGAAAGGTATCTGTAGCAGGGGCCGTCAATGTCTGGAAGTGACTTGAGCAGCCTACGATAATTGGCACTGAGTTACTCGGGTATCTTGTGGTAATTAACGGGAAGGTACTCAATCTTGCTCCCTAATGGCCCTAGGGAGGCCAGGAGGAGAGATGGCCTTGTCTTGGTCTGGACCTAGGTTTCTGCGTGATGGGAGGGAGGCCTGAAGTCCAGACTGCCACCCCGAGTCGTGTGCATTTATCACTCTGGGTCTTCAAACCAGGGTCTAGGCTTTTGAATGTTCCCCATCAGCACTCTCTTTTCCTGATTTCCTTTCAAGCCCCTTGTGGGTCCAGCAGGGGGGAAGTGGGAGTGGGGAGGGTGGACAGGTCGGGGCCGGGGGCTGGAAGCCATGCAGGGTGTGAGTGGAGCTGCCCCTCTGGGTGGGGCAGCAGTCTAACCCCTGCCTCCATCTGCAAGGTCCCCTCCTCCTCCTTCACCCGCAGAGCTAACGAGGAGATAATGGACTCGAATAGACAGATTGATTATGAATCCAAACGAATGAGGCAGCTTTGAGCACGCTTCCTGACAGTTTGCACATACTCGGCCACCCTACCTTCTCACTCCCTCCCCTCGTCCCTCACCCCCTCCTGAGGTCCCTGCACCTCTAGGCTATCTTGGCAGGAGCTAGGGGGTGAGTGGGTAGGACAGGGACCAACACTCAGAGTCACTGGAATACACTCCCTAGACCTCAGGGGAATGATGACCTGACACCTAAGCGTCCTGCAGGGGCCAGGTCTGGGAAGGGCTAGCAGTGTGTGTAGGTGCAGGGAGTGGTCATTCAGGCTGGCCCTGGTTCCCACAGGCTGAGGAAGCACAGGGTAGAGGGAGAGAGTTCTGAGAACAGGCAGTGAGTCAGGAGCCGCTGTGTGTGTGCTGCGGGGGTGGTGGGCACTGTGGGGGGACATGACTTGCCCGTGCAAGGGCAGCTGACTTCTCAGGAACTCCCTGGTGTGTGAGATCCAGAAGCNAAGCACAGGGTAGAGGGAGAGAGTTCTGAGAACAGGCAGTGAGTCAGGAGCCGCTGTGTGTGTGCTGCGGGGGTGGTGGGCACTGTGGGGGGACATGACTTGCCCGTGCAAGGGCAGCTGACTTCTCAGGAACTCCCTGGTGTGTGAGATCCAGAAGCTGGGCAGGGCCCCAGGGCAGCAGAAATCCCCCAGCCCTGCGTGCCTGCTTTTACTTCTTTCTTTCTCTCCCCCCCCCCCCCATCTTGCTTTCTCTGGCTCTCTGTGCTTATCTCTCTGTCTCCCTTTTCTTATCTGTCTTTCTCCTTGTCTGTCTCTGTCTCTCTGCCGGTCTCTTCCTGTCAGTTTCTCTTCCTAGGTGTCTCTGTTTCTCTATCTCTTTGTTTTTTTGCACACTCCCCGCCGCCCCCAGCCTTCCCATTGCTCTCTCACTGTGTGAGACAGCCAGTTGATGCCTCTTCACGTTCACAACTCTGACTCCCTTCTCTCATGGCCCCCTTCTCCTCCCTGGGTCCCTCCTGGGGCAGGGAGGGGCTCAAGGGTTCCTTGACTGACAGCCTGTATGCCTGTCACTTGCTTTGCTGAAAGATGCCAGGGTCGGGGGGCGGAGAATGGAGGGGTTTATACTTGAGTGTGGGGAGGGGCCAGTGGCTTTGAGGGGGAGAGAGTGGCATGTGTGTGTGTATGTGTGTGTGTGCGTGCTCTCGAACACATGCCCAGTAGTATGGGTGAGCCCAGACAGTGGTCTCTGAGCGGGTGTGTTTGGGAGCGCGGATTTTCACGGCCCCAGGCCTTCCTTTGTGCTGGGTGGGGCAGCGGCAGTGATGAGCGTAGGCCCCTCATGGAAGCGAGTGTTTGAGCATGACCCCCACTGGTGAGCATGTGCAGGAGAGGCTCTGTGTTTAAAAGCAGGGTGCCAGGCTGCGAATGGACTCATGCGTGTCTATGCATGCGAGTAATGCCCACACATTCTCACATGCATGTACATGTGTGTGCATGCGTGAGCTCTGTGGCTATGTGTGTCTATGTGGGAGAGTGTAAGCGTGCACATGGGGACATCTGTGGGTTCACGCATGCACATGCTGGTGTATGTGAGGAGGTGCATCTGTGTGTATACCTTTGCACACCTCTGTATGTGTGCTTGAATGTGTGAGAGCATGCATGTGTGATAGTGTGAAGGTGCAGGCATGGGACTGTGTGACTGTGTGAGGCCGTGGGTCTCTACGTATGTGGCTGGGTGTGTGGGGGCCTGCCTGTGCACGGTTACACATGTAAACAGGTCTCTGTGTGACTGGATGCCTGTGGGTGCATGTGGTCAGGAGGGAGGGAGGCCGGTGAGTGTGGGGACTCGCGAGTGGGCCTGGGCCCTTGTGATTCCCATCCCCTCTCCCCACAGCTACATCGAGAACCAGCAGCATCTACAGCAGCTGAAGCCCAGTGACCTGAGCGGCCTGGGGGAGCTGAGGAAACTGTGAGGGGCTCCGCACAGGGCCTGGGGGACAAGAGGGTCAGGGAGGGTGCTTGGCCCGAGGGCGAGAGGGGCCTGGGCGGACCGGGGTGGCTGAGGACTGAGGGCTGGCTGGCCAGAGAGCTTGGTGGCCTCGGGTCCAGGGTTGCTGAGGAGGTGTTTGGGGCTCAGCACTAGAGACTGGGGAGCTGGCATGGGCGGAGAGCAGGGGCCCAGGTACCTGCTCCCCTCAGTGTCGACCCTGCTGTGCCCTCCCCAGCACCATCGTGAAGAGCGGTCTCCGTTCTGTGGCGCCAGATGCCTTCCATTTCACTCCGCGGCTCGGTCGACTGTGAGTGACCGGGGCTGGGCAGGGCGGGCTGGGGAGACACCTAGGCTTGGGCCGCTAATGGGCTTGGCTCTCCCCAGGGCACTGTTCTGAGGATGGCCCCAGCCTGGTTAGGGAAGTCATCCCACCCATCCTCCTGGGCCTTTTCCGCACCCACTTCAGGGATGGTGATCCTCTCGGCTCTTGCCGCTGCCAACTCAAAGGCCCTCCTGCTGTCTTGCTTCCATGCTTCACGCTGCAGGACACTTCTCATAGGTGTCTGCCTCGGTTTTCTTCCCGGGGTTCAGACACACGCAGTCCAAAGGGAGCAAGGATCAGGAGCGGGACCCTGGGTTCTGACTAGGACTCTGTCTCCCAACAATTTCCTGACCTCTGGGATGTCCTGGGAGCTGCGGGGTCAGATCAGTCACTTGGCACACTCCCCTGGGAGTCACAGGCACCCCTTTTGTAGAGAAGGGGGCGTGGGTGAGAGAGACCTCCAAAAGCAAGACCCTTAGAGTCCCTGGTAAACCATCCCCTGGCCTCCTGAGGGTAGGAGTTCAGCTCCTCCTTCCAACCTGGGGCAGGTGGGGAGATGGGGAGTGTGGTGGGAGCCTCTGACTCACGGAGCTGTGCTGGGGACTCTAAACCCTCTGTTGTGTCCTGTGATTGAACAACAATGACAGGATAAGGTGATGTTCCCTCCCTGACTAGGTGTGGGGGCTTCAGTTAAAGATGCTTACTCAGGGACACCTCACAATACTTACTGTCCGTGAATCTTCACCGTCAGCCTGCTGAGGAGGTAGCATCATCCCCACTTTGTAGATGAGGATTCAGAGAGCCAGCCAGGTTAAGTTTCTGGGCTGAGGTCATGTAAGCGGCAGGACAGAAATACACTCAGCTCTGCCTGGCGTTAAACTGGGTCTTGCTGATGATCCCAGCTCAGCCCCCACAAACCAAAAGACAGCTAGGCAAGGAGAAGGGCCAGGGCAGGCCCCTCAGAAGCAGAAGGTCGCAGGTGTGGCAGCGCCAGAGTCCTGGAGCCGGCCCCTCGCCGAAAAACTCATTTTCTCTGTCTCTGCAACTAGGGCCTGGGGGCCTGGGGTCCCTTTCCTTAGTCCTTGAGGAGGGGAAGGAAGGAGGCATGGGGAGGGGACCTGAGGAAGGACTCTGAGTTCCGAGGCATCCGGCAGAGGGCAAGCGAGTGTGGGAGCCCATCCTCCCCTCCTCGCTGGCCCCGTCCTGGGCTCAGTGGGAGCACAGATGGAGCCCCTGCCCCCAGCTGGGGCCTCAGCACTTTGCCAGCTGGGGCCAAGCGTGGGGGAGGGGGAGTGGCTGTTCCTTCAGACCCCCTCCTCCCTGGGGTCTGGGAGGGGGTTAAGTGGGGTTAACCCTTGTTGTCTCAGGGAGAAGACGGGATTCAAAGAGCCTAACCAGTCCCCCCACCCAATGCCTTGCCCACGGGCTACTTGTAGTTGCCAGGACCAGGGTGGGGGAGCCAGATGTCAGCTTCCTCCTGGCTCCTCCCCTCGCTCACACTGGGTCAGACCGAGGTCGGTCACTCAAGGGGTCTGTCTGCTCTGTCTCAACTCCTGCAGGAATCTCTCCTTCAACGCTCTGGAGTCTCTCTCCTGGAAAACGGTCCAGGGCCTCTCCTTACAGGAACTGTGAGTGTGGGAGCTTCCAGGGGCAAGGGCAGCAAGTGTGTGAGTGTGTGTGTGTTCTGTGTGGGCCCTCGAGTGCCTGAACGTCTCTGTGAAGGTATGTCACTGAGTCTGTATGGAACTGTTGCGGGAGGGGGGAGGGGTTTCTCTGTGGGGATGGTGTGTTTGGGTGTCCATATGCATGTCTGTGAACCACACCCCTCCATCAAAGCAGAGGCTGTGGGTCCCTGCAGCCACTGAGGGGATTATTGCCCTGGGCACATTTGGGGTGGGGGGTGGGGCGTGGAGAACTGTGTGTTCTCAGGGCTAGGGGCTGGCATGGTTCTCTGGGCCTGTGCACAAGGGCATATCTGCCCACATTCCTAGCACACCAAGCTTGTGGGTTGGGTGGATGGCAGTGGGATGTGTTTGGTGGGCACCCGACGCCTTTGGGTCACACCAGAAAGCAGTGAGTGCCCTTCCCTCCTTCCCAACCTACTCGGAGCCCTCACCTGGCTTGCCACCCTGGGGAGCCTGGGTGGGGCAATTCTATATAGCCTATAGCTGGCTGTCTTTGATTTTGGGCATTCTGTTTCTTTCAATGTCTCGTGAAAGGGGTTCATGAGAGGAACTTCTCCCATGTCCCCCCTCCTTCACCTCTAGACAGTCCACCCCGCTATCTAACTGCACTCCCTCTTGCTGTAGAACTTCCTTCACATCTGCCCTTCCCCCTGACTCTCTTCCCCTCACACCCGCCAGAGTCCTGTCGGGGAACCCCCTGCACTGCTCCTGTGCCCTGCTCTGGCTGCAGCGCTGGGAGGAGGAGGGGCAGGGAGGAGTGCGGGAACAGAAGCTACAGTGTCCTGGGCAGGGGCCCCTTGCCCTCATGTCCAACGCCAGCTGTGGTAGGTGCTGCCGGTGGTGTGAGGGGCTAGGAAAGAGGGGCACACCTGGGGAGAGGGCATTGGGCAGGGCTCAGGGGGTGAGCCTTGAATGGGGGGCTGAGGGAGAGAGCTGGGGGAAACTGAAGGTTGAGGGGCAGGGGCAGGGTCACTGGGGAGGGCTGGAGGAGGATCAGTGTCCCCAGGCAGGATTCGGAGGCCTCTCCCAGCTCTAACACCCCTCGGGCACCAGGTGAGCCCACGGTGAAGATCCAGATGTCCAATGCCTCTGTGGATGTGGGGGCCGACGTGTGGCTGCAGTGCCAGGTGGAGGGACAGGACTTGGAGCAGGCTGACTGGATCCTCACGGAGGTGGAGGGGTCAGCCACAGTGATGGTGAGAAGCCCTCCGCTGTCCCCGCCCCGACGCCTCCCTCCTGATGCACCCAAGCACAGGGAACAAGACAGGGAAAGAGAGAGAGCAAATAAGAGGCACATAAAGGAGGAGAGATGGACCAAGATGGGTTAGACCCTTGGGACTCAGGCTTGTGCTGTTGGGTAGCTGTAGGCACACCACATGCCCTCAGGGCAGACCTTGGTCCACCAGGGACCCCAGCCCCACTGATCAGCTAGAACTTAGGTCCCTACTCTGGGAGGATATGCTGGCTGCAAAGCGAGAGAGTCACAGAGCCCTCCCATACTGGAGCTGACCTGGGGAACCCAACACAGCAGCTCTCCAATCCACCTTTCTAGATAAGGACACTGAGGACCATGGAGAGGGAGCAACATTTGTGGTCCCGTACCCAGGCCAGTTCTTCAGGGCCTTCCAGTCATTTTCTAGAGAATCCAGAAGCAGCATCCTCCTGGGTGTGTGATGAGTGTATTAGTAAGGGAGGCACAGTTCTGGTTTCAGCTCTCTCACTAATTAATCCTTGGAGTGACTTTTGGAAAAATCCCCCAATCCGCCTGCGTTTTGGTTTTCTTATCTGTCAGCTGAGGAGATGGACATGATGGCCTTCAGGTGTTCTGCCTGCCTCTGGGCACTTGCTGGCCTCTAGCTCTCTTATCCAGTTTGGGCATCTTCCCAGATCCTGCCCTTTGTCCTCAGGCTGGCAACAGGCAGCCAAGAGTAGCCATAACTGACTCAGGAGGTTTCATGGACAAGGACAGCAGGGGTTGACATTGGGCTGTGCCCACCCAAAAGCTGGCCCCCGTGGGTGGACACACAGAGTCCAGGCCCTGGAAGGGGTCGGGCCAGTGAAAGCAGGGTGTGGTGTCTAGTTTGGAGGCTCGCTTTGGAAAGGGAATCAACCCCAGAATTGCTGGTGGTCCCTTGGGCTTCCCAAATGGCTCAGCGGTGAAGAATCCACCTGCTAAGCAGGAGACATGAATTCAATCCCTGGGTCTGGAAGATCCCCTGGAGAATGGAATGACAACCCCCTCCAGTACTCTTGCCTGAGAAATCCCACGTACAGAGGGGGCCTGGCGGGCTACAGTCCATGGGGTCGCAAAGAGTCAGACACACCGACTAATCAACACCGACCTGGAGCAACACTGAAGGAGGACCCACTGGAGTCCTGGGCAGGAGGTCTAGACACAGTTGTGGGGCCACTGGCCACCGAGGGACCCCACCTGCCCCATAGATCGGAGCCTCTAAGGTTAAGTAATGAAACAGCAGACAAGGCAAAAGCAAGAGGCTAGCCGTGACCATCAGTGGAGAGACCTTTGAAAAGCTATATGTTTGGAGAAATTCCAGATTTTTGCTGTTCTCTTTGGGAGCTTCACTTCTGTGTTCTAGAGACTTCCTGTAGAAAAGCTGTCCCCTAGCTTAATATAGAGGGGAGGGGAGGCTGGTCCCCATCAGGTCCCCATCAGGAGAGTGGCAGAACAGCTCAAAGGAAAGAGTTCATGGGATGCCATATTCCAGGGTGACTTAGAGGAGATGGAACAGCTGAGAGAAGCTTAGGGCGCTTCCCCTTCAAGTGGCTGGAACTCAGGGCTTCCACAAGAGGCTGGACAGCTCTTCTGGAATCTTTGAACTCACATATTCCAGCTGAAGCCCAGAGAAACTTCACCTTCCCTGGCATTTATTCAAAGGATTCCACATTCACGAAATTTCCAGAAAAATCAGATTTGTCCACTACTTCATTTATTTCATCATTTTATGAAAATAGCTTTCTAAAAATGTCCAAAGATCATTTTGTCTACCTCCTCGGTTTACAAAATAAGAAAATCTTCGTTCAGCAAGATTAAAAATTGTCTTAGGGCCATATAACCTCCGTGGTGTCTCAGGAAGAGAATCTGAATCTGAGTCAATCTTTCAATGATGATTCAGAACCAAGTCACTTAGCTTCTCTCTAACTTCACCCTCTTTTTCCATCTGCCGAAGGTATTCATCACGGTTCTACTGTTGCTTCTAAATGCTGCCCTGTTATCAGCATCATCTCTTTGTTTCTGATCTTCCTTGGGCTGAGACTAAATTTCTGAGAATTATGTGTTAAACAAGAATGAGTAGGTGGTGAGGTCCTAGCTGGTTTTCCAGTTGGTTGTATACATTTCTATACTTGGGATTTGTGATGTATTCAGCGGTTCAGATGGGTGGCTTTATGGTTTGGGAGACTTTGCGCCTATTTTGAGGTTACTGGTTGTGTTCTGGATTTTTCAGATCATTAAATCCGTGATCCAGGAGAAGGTGTAAACAGGCTCTGAAGGAGGGCCATTCTTTGCCATATTCTCTCCACACCTCTTCCCTTCCCGTCCCTCCCTCTCTTTTCCACCTGGAGTCAGAGGGGTTCCCCAGCAACATCAGCTCTGCCCCCCCACCCCCCTGCCCAGCTGCCTCCAGCCCCAAGCCAGCTGAAGCTCTTCTTGATTTTCCCCTCTTTTCTCTGACCCAGCAATCTGGGAGTCTGCCGTCCTTGGGGCTGACCCTGGCCAATGTCACCAGTGACCTCAATAGGAAGAACGTGACGTGCTGGGCGGAGAATGATGTGGGCCGGACTGAAGTCTCCGTCCAAGTCAATGTCTCCTGTGAGTGCCAGTGACAGCCTCTGTGCCCACCCCGTCCCTGCTTCCCTGAAAAGAGGATGTGAGGGTAGGGGGCTGCAGGAAAGGGGTGGGATATACGTGTGTCCACAGATGCTCCCTCCCAGCTGTTTCCAGATTCCCAGAACTGATCCTTTGAGGGAAGTCCTGGGGGCTCGTCAAGGCCAGAGGGATGGAGAGGGATTTCTTTTTGGCCCCCTGCCCAAGTCTCGCTACCTGAGGCCCTCAACACCAGCTACATCTATTCTTTCTGCTCCCTTGTATTTCTTCATGTTCATTCCTCTGTAGGACTTTTGCCCTACTTCCAAGTTTTAAAAGAAGAAATTCTCCATGCAAGTTTCTCTTTAGGCTCACTGCCTAATTTCTCTAGGTCTGCCAACGAATTATTTAAAATCTTCTACATTGTATGAATTTTTCTTCTTTTCTTGGGAAACATACATAAATATGTACATAAAACATATACACTTTAAACAATAATTCAGCTTACAGACACTTCAGAAGATACCCCCTTCTCCCCATTCAGAACCCCATCCTTCTCCTCCACCCCATTCAGACTTTTGTGACAATCATCTCCTTGCTTTTAAAAATAATTTTACACATGTTTGCTTCCCTATCAGCATGATTGAGTTTTGTCTGATCCTGTATATTATATAAATGGAATCATACCTCATATATTATTTTGTGTCTAATTTCTTCTGCTCTACATTATATTTGTAAGATTCATTCATGTTAACTGGAGTAACAGTTAGTTCATTCATTTCACTGCTGAATAGTATGCCACTGCCTGAATGCTGGCTGGAATTCCAGTGTCAACTGTGTGTATGTATGCTCCTCTGTCCATGGGATTTTCCAGGCAAGAAGACTGGAGTGGGTTGCCATTTCCTTCTCCAGGGGAACTTCCCAACCCAGGGATCGAACCTGTGTCTCTTACATCTCCTGCACTGGCAGGTGGATTCTCTAGCAATAGTGCTTCACCCAGTTCTTGTCCACTGAGAAGCCCTGTGTGCGTGTGTGTGTGTCTATACACACACACACATATATGACACACACACACATATATATGTATATATATATACTTTTTTTCTATTATCAAAGGTCTTTTACTTCTTTCAGGTTGGGTCTCTTTCAAACCCATATCTTTTTCCAAAAAGTTTAAAAATTATATATATATATTTGCTTGTTTGATCTTTTAGGCCCCTTCCAGATCCCCTTAAGCTTGACTACACTAAATTTTTCTGGATTCCCTCATCCCAAAGACTCCATGTCTAATTTCCATAAGCTGGAACCCTACTTCTCTAGGGCTGATACTTATGCGCTTTAAACCCACTGCTTAAATTCTTTAAGCATCTGAATGTATACGCCTGCTGCCTGACTTTATTTAAAACTTACTGTCAGCTTTCTTCAAAAGATCTCTCCTTGTGAATGTCTTGGAGCCCGCTGACCAGCCTCTCTTGGGCTTGCCCCCTTGTGGCCTCCCGGGACAGCTGCTGGCTCTCACTGCCACCCTCTCCGCCCGCAGTCCCGGCCAGCGTGCGTCTGCAAGCCGCCGTGGAGCAGCACCACTGGTGCATCCCCTTCTCGGTGGACGGGCAGCCGGCGCCCTCCCTGCGCTGGCTCTTCAACGGCTCGGTGCTCAACGAGACCAGCTTCATCTTCACCGAGTTCCTGGAGCTGGCAGCCAATGAGACCGTGCGCCACGGCTGCCTGCGCCTCAACCAGCCCACCCACGTCAACAACGGCAACTACACGCTGCTGGCGACCAACCCCCTGGGCCAGGCCGCCGCTTGGGTCATGGCCGCCTTCATGGACAACCCTTTCGAATTCAACCCTGAGGACCCCATTCCTGGTGCGAGGGCCACCCTGAACCCTGCTCCCACTCCCTGGGCCCTGACCGGGCGCAGATCCAGGTATCTGCGGAGGCCTGGCCCACTTCCCACTGTGATCCTGACCCTGGAAGTTGGACGGCCTGGTCCCAGACAGAAAGTAGCCTGCAGTTCTGGTGTCCAGCTCTGTGCTGGCTTCCTTGCCTCAGCCTTCCCCAGCCCCAGGAGTCCTGCACCCCTGAGTTATTCCATTCACTAGGGCTGGCTGAAGAGAAAGCCATGAACCAGGGCATCCCTGGCCCAGCTGGAGCAACTCCGCCTCCCCTTCCCACTCTCACCCACAAAGGCATGAGTCCAGAGGGGAAGGGGACTCACTGCTTGTTTCCTCCATGTGATCGCTCTCTCTCCTCCCTCCTGCTGCAGTCTCCTTCTCACCAGTGGGTGAGTAGCCCAGGCCGGAGGGCAGGTTCTGTCTGGTCCCTGGAGCTGGGAGCTACCACTGGGGCAGGGGGCATAGTTAACCTGACCCTTGAGGGTTCAGCTGGGACCAGGGTGGGGAACCTGTGGAAGAGATACAACCTGTGACAAAGCCTTTCTGCCCTGTGTCCCCACAGACACCAACAGCACTTCCGGAGACCCAGTGGAGAAGGACGAGTCTCCTTTTGGGGTGAGCATGGGAAGTGGAAGCTTGTTTAGGACTTAGGACAGGAGGCTGGGCTGGAGGCTCCTCTGTATGCCATTTCCAGTCAGAGCACAGAGAGCTCTAGAGTCTGGCCTGAGCTCCATCAACACCTTCACAGCCAGGACTCGGGGGCCGGGGGAGGAGAAGGCAGGTGTGGGGGACTGGCTCTGGGCGACTATGCAGGATGGAGAATTAGTTGACTAGTGGGGAGCTCTGAGGGCTCAGGATGACCTCTAGATCCAACCACCCCATACCCCCAGGTCTCGATGGCCGTGGGCCTGGCCGTTTTTGCCTGCCTCTTCCTTTCTACAACATTTCTTGTGCTCAACAAATGTGGACGCAGGAACAAGTTTGGGATCAACCGTGAGTAGAGGGGCTGCACAGGGGACATCAGTCTGTCTTCCTGGCTTTATTTCCTCCTGGTTCTTCCTGACTCTGTCCTCTGTGTAGGGGCCTGGGCACACATGGGGTTCTAGAAAGTGGGTATATGGGATATATGAGGAGTAAGTGTGAGTGTGTCAGTGCTGAAGCTAGGGTAGTTTCAGAAGTAGCAGCTGCTAATTGGTGGCTGGATCGTAGTCAAACGCTAAGTGGATCTGGGAGGTCTGAGCTCTGCGGGGGGTGGGGGAGGCGGGCAGTGGGGGAGTTCTCTGGTGGCCCTCGGGGCCTGGGATTGGACAGGAGCCAGATGGAGAATGGCTGGAGTGCCTCCCCTTTCCCCTGCAACTGTCTTGCCTCCTAGCTCCTTGGTTCCTCCCATGCAAGTTAGGAGGTGGGGTTACCTGGCACCCTGCAACCTGGCAGGAGCCAGGGTGTGTGCTTGGGCTGTGACCCCTCCACATGACTGTGTCCTTCCCAGGCCCTGCTGTGCTGGCTCCGGAGGACGGATTGGCCATGTCCTTGCATTTCATGACTCTGGGTGGCAGCTCCTTGTCTCCCACTGAGGGCAAAGGCTCTGGGCTCCAAGGCCACATCATTGAGAACCCACAATACTTCAGTGATGCCTGTGAGGGGCTGGGTCAAGGGTGGGGGCAAGCCTATGTGTGTTTGAACATGTGTGTGCATGTGAAGAGGTTCTTGGGTGTCACTGCCTTTGCCCACCCCAGGCCTGAACAAGCCTTTCCTCCCAGCCCCCCACCACCCACGTCCCCATCACATCATGGGACTTGGTGAAGGCTCACTTTCAGTGTGACCTTCCCTCTTGTCGGGCACCCCCTGTGCCAAGCACAACCCAGCGGGACAGTCCTGTCCTTGCCCCTGTCCCATCCTTCTTCCAAGACTGGGGATCTTGGCTGATCCTACAAGCCCCCACTCCCAGGTGTTCATCACATCAAGCGCCGAGATATCGTGCTCAAGTGGGAGCTAGGTGAGGGTGCCTTTGGGAAGGTCTTCCTTGCAGAGTGCCACAACCTACTGCCCGAGAAGGACAAGATGCTAGTGGCTGTCAAGGTAAGACCCTGGCCACGAAGTATTGCTGGTTCAGGGCCCAACTCCCAGGGCACTGTCATGCCAGGACAGGGTGCTCAAGACGGGGGAGAGGGGAGAGGCTGGGACCTGGCCTTGTTCACGACTTGGGGGTGGATGCTGGGCCAGCTGGGATGTGGGGTGGGCAAGACTGGGCCCCCATCCAGGGATGTCCGACCCCTACCATCCAGGCACTGAAGGAGGTGTCTGAGAGCGCCCGGCAGGACTTCCAGCGCGAGGCTGAGCTGCTCACCATGCTTCAGCACCAGCACATCGTGCGCTTCTTTGGCGTCTGCACCGAGGGCCGCCCGCTGCTCATGGTCTTTGAATACATGCGGCATGGTGACCTCAACCGCTTCCTCCGGTACGAGGGCCGGCCCAGCCCTGGCTCTGGCCCCCGGCCCATGGCCTGTCCTCCCTTCCCTACAGGCACATCCTGGCCTGTCTGCCGAACTGTGGGGAGAACACCAGGAAGGAGCAGGAAGGCACAGCTCCTGTCCCCAAGGAGCTCTGAGGCAGATGTGTGGATGTGGGGAGAGTCCGTGCGGAGGGCAGAGTGACTGTCAGGGAGACTGCATTAGCGGAAGCCATGAGCTGAAGCTACAGGATGGCTGGGCTTTGCGGAGCGTGTGCGTGCACTTGTGTGTGGCACACAGAAGCCGGTTCCATAGGAGGGGGCAGTGTGGATCACGATGATGACAGCAATAACAAACGTTTATCAGGCACTTGCCATGTTCCAGGTGCTATGTTACCTATGTTACGCTTCACTGATGACTGTATGTGCTTATACTGTATATCTGTAATAATCAAAATGGATATTTATTTTTCATAGTTACCTAGCATAGATGGCAATTTATACTTGAGGAAAATTCCCTCAAATCTCCTTTCTTTGGCTTGAGACAGAACAACTCTGATAGGTTTAATAACTTAAATTTCTAGAAATGTACCCATTTCTCAGATAAGCCTTAGAGTGGCTCAGTGACTTCTAGAAATGTACCCATTCCTCAGATGAGGCTTTGAGAGGTTCAGTGACTTCTAGAAATGTACCCATTTCTCAGATGAGGCTTAGAGAGGTTCGGTGGTGACTTGCCCAGAGGCACACAGGTAACAAATGATCAGATGTGTGATGGCCACATGTTCCATTTGCTGAACTCTTCTCTGACTAGGTGGACCCCCGCCCCTGCCCCTGAGATCGGAGCAGGATGGAGCAGAAAGGGCCAGGGTTTGGGATCAACTGTGACTTGTTAACTGAGCCTTCCTTGCCAAGTAGCTTCCCTCTCTGGCTTCAGTTTCCCCACCAGTAAGAGGGACAACGGGGGACTGTGGTTCTGAATGAGTGTCTTTGTACAGTTGATGGTTGTGATTTGGTCTCTAAACATCCCTACTGAGACTGCTGGGTCATTCACCTAGCCAGGCTGCAGAATTCAGCTGGAAAAGACCCCAGAGTCTGAGCTTATCTTGAGGATTGGGGAGGAGCCTGGGGAGGATGTGGAGCAGGAGGGAGGTGAGGTCAGATCCGAGGTTATGTGTGGAGGTGGATTGGCTCAGAGGAATCCAGGTCAAGAGGAGGCCAGAGAGAAGCCCTTCCCCTTGCTAACTAGACATGGTGTGGGCTCCCTGCTAGGGACTGGATATCAGCGAGGACCCATCTGGGGCCCAGGACGTGGGGAGAGCAGCTTTATACGGTAGATGGAGCAGGAGGAAACCAAAGGAGGGACTCATGAAAGCTCCTAGACGAGTCTGGAAGACTTCCCCTAGGAGGGGCCATCTGCTTCTCCTTGCCCCTGGGTTTCTATCTCTGCCTGGTGCACTGGGGTTCCTTTCCCAGCCGCATAACCCACTCCTGTCTCCCGTCCCTTGGAGTGGTTTATCAGCCTCCCTTCCTAAGGGCTTGAGTCTCAGTTTAGATGTCTCTTCCTCTAGGAAGCCTTCTCTAACTTCTTCCATCCCTACCCTGAGTGCCCCCAGGGGCCCCTCACACTGCACTGCTGTAACCCGTCTATTTGCCTCCTACCCTCCACTGTAGCTCTCTGGTGCCTGGCACACTGGAGGTGTTTACCAAATGTCTGGAATAAACGAAGAAATAAATGGATGAGGAGAAAGTTGGCCAGTAGGAAAAGGGCAATACTGACAAAACCACCAGCTCAGACAGCCTCAGAAGAAGGAATATTTGGGGAATGGTGCGGAGGGGTAGATGTGGGGAGCAGGAGGGCATCCTGGAAGCCGTGGGAAGGAAGGCAGATCCCACAGAATGGCTGAATACTAAGAGCAAAGGTGAACGAGACAGAAATGGAGGACTCCTGGGTTTCAGGCTCATAGCCTGGGTGAGGGACATTCCCTTCCATGAGGCAGGGGCATACCTCAGGGAGGATGCTGAGCATCTTGGCAGGGGTTTAGTAGGACATGTAGCTGGGCAAGAGGTGTAGGAGCCAGTGGGCAGCTAGATGCTGAGGTTGGAATTTAAGGTGGCTGCCTCAGAGGAAGGCATGCACTTGGGAAATGTGGGCACTAGTGGATGATCTGGAGGTGGGCACACCAGCCGGCTCCCATCCAAGCCCCTCCGGACACCCGCTTCCCCTGTTCTCTCCTTCCCTGAGTCCCTCCCCCACTTCCCCCAGCTCCTCCCCACCCCCACTCTCAGGCTCCTCGGAGGTTCTCTCCTCCTAGCCCATCCCTTCTCCCTCACTCTTTCTCGAAGGTCCCACGGGCCTGATGCCAAGCTGCTGGCTGGCGGGGAGGACGTGGCTCCGGGACCCCTGGGCCTGGGGCAGCTACTGGCCGTGGCTAGCCAGGTCGCTGCGGGAATGGTGTACCTGGCAGGCCTGCACTTCGTGCATCGGGACCTGGCCACACGCAACTGCCTGGTGGGTCAGGGGCTAGTGGTTAAGATCGGCGATTTTGGCATGAGCCGGGATATCTACAGCACCGACTACTACCGCGTAAGGGTCTTTCATCCCAACCCCTCCCCCAGCCTCCAAAAGGTAGACACGCCGTGGCCGCGTCCCCCAGAGGGCCTGCCCTTGCTGGCCACGCCGTCCTCTTCCTCGGGGGGTGTGGGGTCTGAGACTCTCTGATTGTGGTTTTTTAACCCTCCTCCTACTCCCTTGGCCCTCAGTGGAGGAGGGTCTGTCTCCACTGTCCCGGACTGACACGGCACCATCGGTTTTTCCCTCTTAGCCCTGGGAGGGAGAGCCACTTCTATTTATTTTTAATAACGGGGCTGGGGGCGGGTCTGCGCCGGGAGAGGCTGTCGGCGGGGCGGGCGCCCCCTGGAGGTGACGCGGCGTCCGCCGGCCCGCCGGCAGGTGGGAGGCCGCACCATGCTGCCCATTCGCTGGATGCCGCCCGAGAGCATCCTCTACCGCAAGTTCACCACCGAGAGCGACGTGTGGAGCTTCGGCGTGGTGCTCTGGGAGATCTTCACCTACGGCAAGCAACCCTGGTACCAGCTCTCCAACACCGAGGTCAGTACCGCTCCGCAGGTCGCTCCCTGCCGGCCACCCCTTCCCTGTCCCTTTGGGTTTGTTTTGGGGAATTCTGTCCCCTTTTGCTCCTCGTCCCACCGCCGCCGGCACTCATCCGGCATCCTGGCGGTCCTGCCCCCTCCATCCCAACCCTATTCTCGTACACCTTCTCCTATTTTAACCGGCTCCTGGGAGAACCTCAAAGCACTTTATAAATGGAGCCCACATCCCCATCCCTCGCTGCATTTTGTAGACGTAGTAGGCATTATCGGAGTGAAAGGGAGAGGCGTGGAAAGAGGAACATAGCCTGGGCGCGCCTGACACTGCAGCAGGAAGGCTGGAGGATAGACTGTAAGAAGGACAGTCCCCACCTCCCCTTGCCCCCCGGATTGGACACAGCCAGAGCAGGCCCCAGGTGTTCCCTCTCCCAGAGCAGCTCCCCTCACCCGCTCCTTGGCTCGCAGCTGTCAGTTTCCATTTCTCCTTCTAATGCAGTCTGCTCCCTGGAGGCTGGTGGGGTGGGGGAGAGGGTTATAGATTTTAATTTTCTCAAGCACTGAGAGAAGGAATGGAATTAGTGCCGTCCATAACCCAAGTCCTCTAATGGGGAGGGAGAGAAGAAGCGGGGGATGAAGAGGCTCCAGGCCCTTCAACCATCTCCCTGCCACATTCTCTCCTTTGGATCCGTCAGCTTCTCTAGCAGTCCTTGCTGAAGTCAAACTTTGAGCGTTCCCACTGCAGTGTCTTGTCCGAGGAGCTAGGTCCCCACAGAGTGGTACCTACAGAAGAGGAGAAAAGTGGCGTTGCCCTCTACCTTAAAATGCAAGAGACCTACTTTTCAAGTCCTTTACCTGCAACCCTGCTCTATTTTCTTTTTGCCCTCTGGAGCTGAGAGATGGAGACCCCTTCCCTTCTTCCGATCAGCCCTCAACACTTAGCTGATGGATTTGGCAAATGTCTTGGCCCCTCTCCTTCCTCACCCCACCTGGCAAGTCTTCTGAGGGTCTGATTCCAGCCCTTTGGGGTGCAGTTCGACCGTAGTCCAGCCTTCACAGGGTCTGTCTAGCTCTAATCCCTGTCACTGCTCAGAGTGGAAAGGAATCTTAGGCTTCACTGCATCCTTTTAAACTGTTAGGCGCCATGAGGCCCAGACATATTGCATGGCCTGCCTTGGGAGCCTCGGTGAGGCAGAGGCAGTGCTGGGTCTGGCCCCACTCTCCTGCCCCCAGCCCAGTGTGCCCTCCCCTCTCTCCCTCTGGTGGCCCTAGGCGATCGAGTGCATCACGCAGGGGCGTGAGCTGGAGCGGCCGCGTGCCTGCCCGCCGGAGGTCTACGCCATCATGCGGGGCTGCTGGCAGCGGGAGCCCCAGCAACGCCACAGCATCAAGGACGTGCATGCCCGGCTGCAAGCCCTGGCCCAGGCGCCTCCCGTCTACTTGGATGTCCTGGGCTAGGAGGCTGGCCCAGGGCCTGGGGCTGGCTAGCCAAGTGCGGAGTACTGCAGCCTGCCCTCAGCAACTGCCATGGTTCCCAGCAGCCCCAGGGTGATCTCAAAGCATCTAACTCACCCTCAGCATGCGGGAGGGGACAGGTGGGGTCTGGGAGTGCAGGGTGTTCCTGCTTCTCAGGCAGGGTTCCGTCATAGCAATTATATTTATTGTCCCTTGGTTGTGTCTCTTGCCAATTCTTGGGATGATGTCCTTCCGGGAGGGGGTTACTGGGGCTCAGGTAAGGGGATGGCTCTGTGGGGTCCTCCCCCTCTCTGGTGAACCCCAGCCACTTACCCCTACTGCATGCAGCTGCCACCTGTCTTGGGGCTGTGGTTTGCCTCCTAGTACCATGGCCATCTTGTCTGTGTGGTGGTGAAGGAGCCTTGGGTCAAGTTGCCTAGACCTTCAGATCCCAATTGCCTGTCTCTGTATTTCATTCAGGAAGGCTGCAGTGGGAGGGACTGAAGTTAGATGGGGTGGTGGACAGGATGGAAGTGTTGCTGGGGTGAGTCTTCCTTGTACTGGAGTTCCCAGAACAGAGCAAGCAGACAATACAAGAAATGGTTGAGAAAGAAAGAGAGGTGGGGAGAGCTTACATATATGGGTGCATGTATGCACGTGTGTGTGTGTGTGTGTGTGTGTGTGTACGTGTGGCTGGGACAGGGAAGGAGTAGGGTAAAGGAGTGGCTGAGGGAAGCAGGACCCCTTCCTCCTTCCGCTTTGTCACGCTTCTTGGCTCTAAGTGCTTTAAGGTCCTGAAGGCCAGGGATTGAGCAAGGTGGCTATTTCCTAAGGACCAGGTGGGCTGTCTCCCTGTTCCATTCTGCCCGAGGGAGGAGGTGTGCTCTCCCTGCCCCTCTGTGCCTTGGAACACCACTGGTCTTACTGAGTGGCCTGAGGCTTCTGTCAACTCCAAGGCCGGGTGAGGTCCCCTACCCTAGGACCTGGGCCCTGTCCCCATCTTCCTCACCCAGGAGCAGGGAGAAGCAATTGCACCCCCCTACTCCAGCCCCATCACTTCCAATCACCTGCCCAGCTCCTGCAATAACCCATGCTCTCCATGGCTCCTCAGGGCCGACAGCATGGCTATCTCTTGTCCCTGGGTGTCCAGCTCCCCCCACCTGGTGATTCAATCTGGGTCTTATCACCCCGAGGCCTAGCCCGATGGTGTCTGCCTCTTGTCCAGGCTGGTTAGTGCTAATGGAGGTCTGACCCAAGGCTGCAGGTTGATTGATGGGGGGGGGGTCTGATCCCTGAAGGCCAAGTTCAAAAGCCCTCTTCTCATGCCCTGGGCTGGGTGGGGCTGGTGAGGCACCACTCCTGGGGAGGGAGGGCTTAAGCAGAAGTGACTGGGAGGAGAGGAGGTTGGAATATGCTGGGAGAGACAGAGTCGGAGGATCAGATCCAACGAGTGAACCCAGAGACTGTGCGAAGAGAGAGACCATGCAGAAGAAGAAAGGGAGAAGACCTATAGACGTGGAGACAGGCCAAGAGACCGCAGAGGAGGAGGAAGAGTCGTGCAGCTGGATGGACACAAGCGGAGCGACAGAGGCGAGGGGAGTGGCGTGAGCAGACGCAGGTGGGGCGCGCATCTGAATCAGGCAGTCCTGGGGAATAGCACGGCCTCCTGTGGGGGCATGCCTTCCGGCTCATCCACACCCCCATTGCCCCCACCTCCTCTGCCCCTTGAGCCTCTCTTCC
The DNA here is from genome assembly GCA_006410615.1 of Neotragus moschatus. Lineage (NCBI taxonomy): Eukaryota > Metazoa > Chordata > Mammalia > Artiodactyla > Bovidae > Neotragus > Neotragus moschatus. The sequence goes on from SJYA01000473.1 coordinate 30,706, forward strand.
AGGCCAGGGAGGGAGGTAGGACACACTTCCAGCCTTGGAGACTCTGCCGGTAGAGGCGTAGGGGGCCTGGCATTGAGCATCGCTGAAGCAGAGCGGATGGAGGTCAGGTAGCAGAAGGGACATGCCAGGGCATGTGAAGCATTTCCAAGGTTAAGAGCCTCAGAGGCTTTTAATACCACAGCTGGAGGTGTTGCTGGGAGAGCTGGGGAGGTGGAGCGAGGGGTTCTGGGAACAAGGTTAAGACAAGAAAAGGAAACTTCTGTGGCAGTGTGGGAGAGGGCACTGGATAGCTTTTATCGATCTGGGAACAGGCGCTGAAGCCAGTGAAGCCAGTCACTCTGATCCCTTTGGGCAGTTGGGGTCTGCGGCCTTGTCCTGGGTGGTGCGGAGGGAGCCCTGCCTAGTCCCTTCCCTTCACTGATGGACTCGCAGATGAGCGCTTTGACAGGCACAGCTGCCTACTCCACACATGTCCCTGCAAACTTGGGTGGCACACAGCTCCCACTGCCCCAACTGTTGGATCCCATTGTGTTCAATGGTGCCCCCTCCACCCACCATGACGTGACACTTGCCCGTCCCCTGTTAATCGCCTCTTGACTGTGCCAAGTCCATTAACTGCCCACCCCTGCTGCTGCCACACATACACCAAGGGCTGAGCACCAGATGAGATGAGCGCCTACAGGGGGGTCAGTGGAATGGGGCCCTGAGGACCCCATGGGGACCTGGGCTGGGGACAGCCACCTGAGGCTGTGGGGATCAGAGATCTGAGTCCCCCACATCTCTCGTGGTTCCCTCCTCTACCCCTCCAAGGGAGAGCTGTCTTGGTTGGGAATCAGAGGCTCAGATGAGCTGGTGGGTCCTACAAGAACACCCAGCATGGAAGAAAGAACCCAGAGCTCCCTTCTCTAAGGAGGCTTCTGCCAAATCCTCCATCGAGAGGAGAAAACAGCAGTGCAGCAGCCAGCGTGGCTTCCCAGGTGCCCCCAGCAGGGGGATGGGCTCTCTACAGAACCCAGGGGTCCAAGACTTCCAGCTTCCCCAACCAGCCTCTGCCTCCTTCCTGCCTGTTCCCTCGGGGTCGAGGTTCCCGACAGGAGAGCAGAGCATCTGTTTAGGTTTCCAGGAACAGTGCCGGCAGAGTGCTGGGGCAGCCTGGGTAGAGAACGTCCTGTCCTGGGTCTGCTTGAACCCCCAAGTTGAAGAGAGATCCTAGAGAAAATTCCAGACTCCATAGGCCAAGGACTCTCTAAGTACCAGCTGGAGAAAGCCTGTCCTGCCCACTTCCTAAGTGACCTGCTCGATGAGAGAAAGGCTGACAGTCCCAGGAGGAGCCAGGACTCAGAAAGACCAACTTTCAGTCTAGCCAGGCTGAACCACCAGGAAGTTCAGCCTCCCCTCGAGGAGGAGTGAGGTGACTCTGTGGCTGTAAGCATCAGTCCCCTCCCAGACCATTTCTCTCTGTCCCCTGACCCCCACCCCTGCTCTGATGGACTCCAGTGCTAAGACGGAAAGTTTAAGCAGCTTTGGCTCTGGGGCAGTGGGGAGAAAAGCAACCTGGAGCCGGGAGAGACAGAGATAAGACAGGGCCAGAGATGCTGGTGGAGCTCACAGGGGCAAAGAGGGCCAAGGAGACAGACAAGCAGCCTGGGGCCACGCAAAGAAACAAGAGGTGCACGCATGGGGCAGAGAGAAAAAAGCTAGAGAGCGCCAGATTCGGGCCAGAGAACCAGGGCAGTGTGTTTTATTCTGAGCCCTGCCTCTAATCGTGCCTTGGACTAAGAGGCTCTTCAGCTCCCCTTCCACTCAGCTGGGTCCCTTCCTCTTTTTCCAGGGCTTGGTTCCCTGAAGGTTAAGCTTTAGACTCTGCTGCCAGAAAGCCAGGTTCTGCACCTACCAGCTGGGTGATGCTGAGTAATTTACTTAGTCTTTCTGTGTCTTAGCGTCCTCCTCTACAAAATGCAGATGATAACAGCACCAATCTCCTAGGCTCATTATGAGGTTCAAACAAGTCTCATTATGGGGTTCAAACAACCCCTTCCAGTGGGGCCTCACCGGTGGGGGGTAGGTGCCAGTGAATGTTTGCTGTTTTCATTCTTCCCTTTCCTACCCTTCTTCCCCCTTTTCCACCTCCTTCTCTCTTTCCTGTGACAGGTTTTGAGCAGCCCCAGTCCCAGGCCTGGCCCTGGTCTTTGGGGTGTGGTAGGCCAGGTTGGCAGGAAGAATGTTTCAGGGGGACGCACATGCGTGAGTGCTCAGACGCTCAGTCGTGTCTGACTCTTTGCGACCCCATGGACTGTAGCCCACCAGGCTCCTCTGTTCATGGGATTCTCCAGGCAAGAATACTGGAGGGGGTTGCCATTTCCTTCTCCAGGGGACTTTCCTGACCCAAGGCTCGAACCTGTGTCTCTTATGTCTCCTACATTGGCAGGTGGGTTCTTTACCACTGGCACCACCTGGGGAGCCTTTTGAGGGGGATAGTGCTCACCAAAACGGAGCTCTTGTCCCTTGATCCCAGCCACCCCCTCTAGCTGCAGCAGCTTTAAAGAGAGATCCAGCCTGGCTGTGAAGTGTGTGAGGGAGGAAGGGACTTCTCTCTTCCCCCGAAACTCCATGGGTTGTGGGTCTCTAGCCCTGGTGAAGGATGAGCACCAGGTCTGCAGGGAGAGCAGGGAGGGCCAGAGCAGCCCCCATTTACCACTCCGTCAGCTCCCAAGTGGGACCTCCCCTCCTGGCTCACCTCCTCTGGGCAGCCCTCAGGGATTACTCAGACCTTGGCACCTCTGTAGGGTGCTTCTGAGGCCACGAATCCTCCCAGACTCTGAGTCGAGTCTCCAATGTATACAACCAGGGGTGGGAAACGTGCTTCTGAGGCTTTCTATCTGTTATCCCTGTGGTCTCCTGATCCTGAGTGTCAGGAAGTCCTTTCTGCGGTCTGCCCTCCTGCTTCCCACCTGGATCTGAAGGGGTTACTCAGCTCCAGGCCCGCCCACTGCAAGTCCCAGCTGCCTGGGGCCTGTGGTCAGAGCTAATGTAGGTGGGAGTTGGAGGACAAGAGGGGATAAAGTTATTAGCATCTTCATCTTTGAGGGATATCGATTGTTGAGTCTCCAGGCTCACTTGGCCTTATAACGGGGCTCACGGGGGTGTTGGGAGGGCCTCAGAAAAAATCTCATGAAGCCACCGAACCCCTTATCCTTGAGTGGGAACTGGGCTGCCTGGGGTTTCTCAAAGGAAGCACTCAGAGACACAGTTTGGGGGGCAAGGGTTGAGAGGGGAGTTAGGGTTTGGTGCCCTGGGCTGGACAGCTGGGATAGATGTGGGCTTGGTTTCAGTTCACTACCCTTTGCTTTAAGATGTGTGTGTGCGCGCGCGCGCGTGTGTAAGAAAGAGAGAGGGAGGGAGGGAGGAGAAGGCTGGCATCCCTTGTCCTGAGGCTCATGCACTTTCATGTGAGGCAAAGCCTCCTCCGTTGACACTCGAATGTTCTGTGACACGTTACGTGCCCCTCTCCACGCAGCCGACTGAACACTCCTGGTGTGATTCTGTGTGTGGTGGTGGGCAGTCCCCGCAGCAGACTGTGTGAGCCCCTTCACACCCAGTGTGACTTTGGCTCCAGCGTGTCAGGGGTTGTGTTTGTATGTGGCCATCCCTGTGTGAAGGTTTGTGTCAGCTGGGCTCTCTGCCCACATCTGTGCAGAGTCTTGCTCCTGACTTGGAAACACCAGGGATGTAGCTGGGCAGGGAGCTTGGGGATCTGACTGTCCACCTCGTCCACGGGGCCTCTCTTCCAGCCAGAGGCTTTCACCTCCTGGCCGGCCAGCTGCAGAGGTGGGGAGGAAACCTAGACTCCCAGGATGGGAGGATGCGGTGGGGGTGCTGGGGACAGAGGGGCACAGTCTCCTCCCTTCCTTCCGGCCCTCCCTCCTGTCTCCTCTCTTCCTCTCTTTCTCCAGCAGCAGGGAGGAGGGGCAGGAGTGGCTTCTTGGGCAGGGGGCAGACTCTGTTCTTTTTCCCCCGAAGGAGCTGGCTTCACTTGCGCTGGGCCGGGAGAGGAGGTAATTAATGACAAGGGGGCCAGGAGGGGAGAGTGTTCAGGACTAATGTTGGTATTAATCAGGAGCTGGTCCCCAGCGACGGATAAGATTCAGCCTGGGCCCTGTGTGTGTGTGTGTGTGTTGGGAAGTGGGGGACAATGGAGGACCAGGAGCTCCTGCCTCATCCCATCAGCCTCCCTCCCTCCCCATAGTGCCCCCCACCTCCCTTGCTCTTGTTTTTCTGGAAGTCCCTTCTGCTGTCTGTCCTCCAACCTCCTGCTGATGGAGGGCCCAGCTCCCTTCTTAAGTCCAAGTCCACTCCTGGATGTGGGGGTGGAGCAGGCCCCCGCCCCCACCCCTCCACTAGCCCTTATTGCGGGCAGGCATGCACGTTAGGTGATTCCCGAGGCTGTCAGCCCTGCTAATTGCCTCTCAACCTTCCCCTCATCACCAGGGCGGCCCCCCACGAACTCCATTAGCCCCCCCTCTCTCCCCTGATAGCCCCTAAATCAGCCCCAATTATTCACAAGAGGGGGGGCGGTCTGGGCTGAGCTGTGATTACAGCTAGAGTGGAGGGAGTGAGGGACGGAGCTTGAGTGCCAGGCAGCCTGGCAGGCAGGCCGTAGGCAGGGCTGGGAGGAGGAGTATAGGGGTGGGGACTTTTGGGCAGATTCAAGTCAGAGACTACCCAGGGAGGCACATGGGAGCCCGAAATAAGGAGGGAAATTCAGGCCGGAAGGCGGGCAGTGGGTGGGGTGTGTGTGCCGCAGCTTGTGTTTCAGCCTCCCCTCCACTAACATCCAGAAAGGGGAGGGAAAGGGTCAGCCGGGCACATGCCCTATGAGTGGGTCGTCCTAACCGGTGCCATCACCATCGCTGCCAACCGTTTACAGCGAGCTCGGTTGGAGAGGCAGGGAGAGCAGCTAGAGCCTGCTGTATTTTCTCCTTTCGGGTTTTCCGAGAGGCTCTCAGGGACCCTTCCGCTCCCATGGGCTGTGTTTGGGGCAGAACCGCAGGCCCCTTGCTTCCCTGTGTCTGTGTGTTCTGGAGCACCTCGGTGTGGCTGTGGCTGAGACAGAGAGTGGCCTGAGATGAGTTGTGTGTTCAGGTGACTGTGGGACCAGCCCAGAGTCAACTCTCAGCCCCTCTTTCCAAGCTGGATCAGGGAACCCTCTCCAGCCCTTTCCAAACTCTTTTAAGGCCTCTGGAATGCTTCAGCAGCCCCTGCCCATCCTGGAGGGAAGAGGCATCCATACCCTCTGTTAGCACTTGCTACTGTGCTCTGAGCTCACACGCTCCTTGACACCTCTGCTCATCCATACCATCACATGGCTCCGCGGATCAGTGCCGGGGCCTCCTCCCCAGTTTCCCGGCTTCCAACCATGCCCCTTACAGGCTTTTTTTTTTTTTTTTTTTTAACACAACAGTCTTTCTTTTTAAAGTCTGAGCTGAACCATGTCCTTCCTCTGTCTCATAACCTCTGTCTTACACAGAGAAAAATCAACAGCCTTACTACAACCTACAAGGCCCTGCAGATTGGACCTCCAGGCTGCTCTGTCCTCAACAACTCCCAGCATGTTCCCTGCTACTCACTAGGTTCCAGTCTCCTAGCTAGTCTGGCCCCAGGGCCTTTGCACATGTTCTTCCCCTGTCTGGAATGCCCTTACCCCAGAAATCTGTGTGGCTCCCTCCCTCACCTCAACTAGGGTTTCACCTGGAGGATACCCTTTCAGTGAGGACTTTCCTGACCACCTTTCCAAAAAAAACTGTACCCATAGCACTCCCTGTCGCTCTTGCTGCTTTGTTTCTCTTTACCGTTTGTGATAACACTGTCTTCTGATGCATCATGGTTTTACTGAGTTTGTTTCTCAGCTCTTCACTGGTGCTTCACTGCTGGGCTGAAAGCTTCATTTTATTCCCTTTCATGTTTAGGCAGAGGTTTGTGCCTATCTTGTTCATATCTCTAGGCCCTCTGCCTGTGCGTAATAGGTGCTCACCGAATCTTTTTTCATGAATGAATGAAGGAATAATTAACTCCTGGATTAGCATATGAGAAACTCTCCTCCTCTTAATAAGTTATTAAATGAAAAGGTCTTCTAAGTGTGTCTAGTAATCAGTAGGGTTTGTTTAATAGAAGTTAGTAGTTGCCTTCAACATCATCACGATGTCATTTCCTCTGTATTCTGGGCACTAGGCGCCAGAATCAGGCCACCCAAGTTGGCAATTCTCTTGCTCTCTGTACATCCCCTGTTTTACCAGTCCCTGCTTCACCTACGCCCTGCTCCTATGACTGACCTTCCCTCTTAATCATAGAGCCTAATCAGTAAATGGCTACATACTCATCCCTGGCCCCAGATAGTGATTGTTCTAATCTTTAGGTCAGAACTATCTTCACTGTGGTAGTTTATCAAAAGGGGGAGCCCCTCTGCTGGCTACCCTGCTAACCCATGAACCAACCTGATGTCAATTCCTCTATAACTGGAACCACACCCACCTCCCCAGTGGCTCCAAGACTTTGCTTCAGATGTGTAGGATCCCCCATCTATTAAACCACTGATGTCTTTATCAATAACTCTGGGCTCTTTCTTTGATCTTGAGGGTGGGAAATTACAGGGTTTGTAGGCTTGTGGTATGCAGCCCAACAACAGGAAAACACAAAACCGGTGCTATTGAACAAAAGGGTAAATGAGGACCTTAGACTCCCTTGTACCTTCCAGGGAGGCAACAGGGGAACTTCCATCCTTATCACTACAGGGCTGGGTCCAGGAGGCAGACTTGGTGCAGAGACTTGGAAGATCTTTGTACAGGGTGGCAGCCATTCACTCTAAAGTTTATTGAGTACTTTGTATCCGGCCCTGAGATCTCAAAGATGGTATCAACCTGGCCCCAGTACTTGAAGAACTAAGAGTTTAGCAGAAGAGAGGCAAGTTAAGCTTTCATATACAGGAGTGGGATGGCAAGAAGCTGGAAAGTCTCCCAGAGAAAGGACAGTCGAGCTGACTGTGAAAAGATGAGAACAAGTTGTCATGGTCCAGGTGCGTGTTGGAAAAGAATTTTCCAGACATGAGACAGAATGAGAAGGAAATAAAGTTTATTAGAATGGGAGATGTTGTTAGAACAGCGGGCCAGCTCAAGGGAGAACCGACATTGAATGGGGATCCTTAATCCACTTTTATACCCAGGGTACAAGGAGTGGGGTCTTGCATGTCATTTGCTGATTGGATGAGGCACGAGTACTGGGTGGGGGGGGGGGGGGAGTAAGGCAAATACCTCCGCCCTATAGAGTAGGAGGGGAGACAAGTTATATTGCTCCATTAATAGTTACAACACAGGGGAGGGAAGGATGATAAGGGTCTGTTTTTTCCATTCCTACATTCCAATACCCTCCTTGGTTATCTGCTCTTTCATCCTTGGGTCACCCCACAAGTGAGCCAGGTGAAGGAGGGAGCCCACATTCTTCCTCTCTAGCCCTCTGTCTCCCCNATTGCTCCATTAATAGTTACAACACAGGGGAGGGAAGGATGATAAGGGTCTGTTTTTTCCATTCCTACATTCCAATACCCTCCTTGGTTATCTGCTCTTTCATCCTTGGGTCACCCCACAAGTGAGCCAGGTGAAGGAGGGAGCCCACATTCTTCCTCTCTAGCCCTCTGTCTCCCCACTTACCTGGTGAAAGTGATCCATCAAATGACCTTCAAAGCCCCTCTGGCCTCAAACATACTGCCACTCTATGGTCTTTGGCCTCCGACCCGGAATCTGTCCTCTGGTTTCTGCTGTCCCCTGCTGGAGACTTTTGGTAACTCTGGAGTCAGGAGAAGCAACATGCAACCTTGTCTTCTTTCCCCAAAGTGAGCAGCACTGTCCAATCGGAGCCTTCCCTTCACCTCCCATCACTTGAAGCACCAAACTAAACAACACTAGCCTTTCTCTCTGATAGAGAATATTCTCAATACATATTTTTGACAAAGGGCTTGAAACCAGAATACATGAAGAATTCATAATTGTTATAACCCAGCAATCCCACTTCTAAATAGTTACAGAAATGAATGAAAACATGTTCACACAAGACTTGTGTATGATTGTTCATAGTGGCTTTATTCATAATCGCCTAAAACTGGAAAAAAAAAAACTCAATGCCTATCCACTGGTGTAGACACAAATTGTGATATATCTGTACAATGGAATATCACTCAGTGGTAAGCAAGGAACAAAAAATTTATGGTAAGTGAAAGAAGCTAGACATGAATGAATACATAGTATATAAATCCATTTATATGAAATTCTAGAACAGAAAATCTACAGTGACGGCAGATTAGAGATTTCATAGGGCTGGCTTTGGGGAGTGAGGATGGAGTAGCGGGTGGAACACTATCAGCAAAGGAGCACAAGGGACGTTTTGGAGAGAGGAAAATGTTTTTTTACAAAAGTTTTTGACAGATGACACATTTGTCAAAACTAACCAAACTTGGGGAACTTCCCTGGGAAAGTCCTAGTGGTTAGGATTCAGTGCTTTCACAGCCCAGGCCAATGGCCTGGGCTCAATTCCTAGTCAGGGAACTAAGATGCCACAAGCCCCATGGCATGCCAAAAAACAAAACAAAAACAAAACAAAACAAAACACCCAAACAAAACAGCATCAAATTAAGACACTGAACTAAGTGAACAAGCCAGATGCATATTGTAAGGACAAATAATATATGATTCCACTTATATGACATACCGAATCAAATTCATGGAAGCTGAAAGTAGAATTAGAGGGGCTGGGGAGGAGAAACGAGGAGTTATAGCTACATGGGTACACAGTTTCAGTTTGGGATGATGAAAAACTTATGGAAGTGGCTGGTGGTGATGGTTGAACAATATGAATGTACTTTATGCCCATTGAACTGTACACTTAAAAATGGTTAAAATGATAACATTCATATTACACATATTTTACCACCATAAAAATGTAAAAGAACCTCATCAAACACTTTTAAGTGGATGCTTTTAAAAATTGTATGTCAGTCATATTACCTTAATAAAGTTGAAGTCGTCAAAGAGGAATGTGCTTGTCTTGTTTTTCCTGAACTATTGTATCTTTTTCTGTCCCGGGCGGGGGTTTGTAGAGAGAGCCCTGGAATCAGACAGACCAAAGAACTTCGTTCAAACCCTGCTTTTGCCGCGTGCTGGTGCCTAATTACATGAACATCATCACGTAAATAGAACCGATGGGTTAAGTGAACCAATTCCTAAAGAGCTAACGACGTTGGAAACAAATATTAGTTGTTAACGAAAATAGCCTCTGTCCTCGCAGAGGCTGAGAAGGGAAAAGTGCCCTAAGAAGGATGAGATACAGGTTGTCCACCTCGGAGGCGATGCACTTCTCCCAAGTCGGGAGTCGCGGGCTGTGCGGAAGCGGGCGCTGGCCGCCAGGTGGCGCCTGACTCGTGCCGGGTCTGCGCAGAGTCCGCCGCGCGCGGTGCACCCGAGCGCCCGGGCTCTGGACCGAAGGGGGCAGGCAGAGGCGGAGACTCGGCGGAACTCTGCTTCCCAGGATCACACCCTCCTCAGGCCTGAGAAGAGGAGAGACATTTTCCCGTCGCGGCTCTCCCAGTCTAGGATGCGCCGGTCGATCCCCAGGTCGTGCCTCTAATAAGACAATAGTTGTTGGGCCGCACTGGGAAGGTGCCCGACGTAGACGATCTCATTAACTTCCATCCGCCACCCCACTTTACAGACAGGAAAGCTAAGACCCGAGAGGCAGAGTCCCCCTGGCCGCACAACTGGTGAAGAGCCGAGGAGGGACTCAGGCCGGGACCCCTACTCTTGTCCCGTGCTCGTCCCCTCTCTGCACCCGGTCCAGGCTGCCAGGTCGTCCCCGCTGCCGCTTGGCCTCCGTGGTCCCACCCCTACACAGTCTCCCTCCCCGGGCACTCTAGATCTCCCCTCCCCCGGCTCCCGGTTTCCTTGTCAAAACTTCCTGCCTTGGCGAGGGCCCGAGTTCCCACCCCTTTCCTGCCCCCCGCCTCTCCGCGCCCCTCCCCGCCCAGCGATCCACAACGTTCGGCCTCCCCGCCGCTCCCGCAGTCAGGCTGGGGCTCCACGCAAGGACCCCTGCCCTGTCCTCCTCTGGGCGTTCCCCATCCCAGGCAAACGGAGAAATAAGGTCGCGAGGCAGGTGAGTGATGGCGCCGCCCTGGTCCCGCGACCAGTCTGCCCTGGGGACCTCTGGGTGGAGTGTGTGGTGGGGGAGAGAGACCTGAAGGGGATGGGACAGTGGAGATGGGTCAAAGGGGATTGGGGGTTGCCATCCATAATGAAATTGCATGCAAATGACATGCAAATAAGGCCGCTTCCCAGGCCCTTGTATGGGACTTTGTGAGTCCAGGGGCAGCCACCACCCCGCCGGCCCCCTCTGAGGGCTGGAGAGAGAAGCAGTTACCAGGCCCTCTTCTTGGCTGAAGGGATGCCTAGTGTTAAAGAGCATCCACGTTGAAGTCAAGGCTGTCTAGGTTCGAATCTCGACTTGTCCCCTTATTAGCTGTAGGACCTGTGTCTTGGTTTCTCACTTCTAAAAGGTGAATGATAAGATACAGTGCCTACCTTATGGGATTGTTGTGAGGTTTAGAGAGCAAAAACATGTCTCCTGCTTAGAACTGTGCCTGCTCCGTGTTTATTACAGGGTCCCTCCTCTCCCCACAAGGAGAAATCTTTGAGGCGTATGGAGGGAAGGGACCCAGGTTTTCAGGTCCCTGGGTCTCACAGCTTTGCTGGTTTGAGGAGTAGGGAGTTGGCCAAAGATCTCAGGCATGTGGATCCTCAGAAAGCCCTATGGGCTGGTGTGTGTGAGGGGGAGGAGGGGGAGGGGTCCCAGAGGGGGCCGCATCTCCAGCCTTCAGTAGGGAACTTTCAGCTGTCCTGCTCTGGCCTTTTATGAGTGGCCTTTCCCGAGGCTGGGCTGTGACCCTAGTCCCCGGGGATGGGAACAGCTTGTGCTGGCCTGAGTTTCCCAGGCTCCCAGGCTCAGCCAGACCCCAGTTCCAGGCAGGATTGGGCAAGGGGTCAGCCCTCAACCCTGGCCTTACTAGGCTCACTGGCCTTACAGCTTACTGGGCCTGCGGAGTCAGGGAGCTGTCTGAATCCCATCCCATGCCAATCCATGCCATAGTCCCTGGGGTGGGCACACGGGGCCAGGTGTGGGACCGCTCTCCTTTCTCTAGCCATTTGTCCCCTGCTGCTGTCTCTCCCCTTTTTGCGGTTTCCCAAAGCCTATCCAGAAAACTTGCCATTGCAGCTGGGGCTACCCTCCCTGCCACCTAGGAGCTGGTTTGGCCAGGCTCCCCTCTGTCTTCCTGTCTTCACCGGGAGGTGAAGCTGAGGGTTGGCATCTGTTTCTCCACTACCCACTGCCCCCCCTTCCATTCCCTATCAGACGTTCCCAGAAGAGGAAACTGGCTCTCTAGGCAGCCCTGACCACGGCTCGGAAACCTGGTCGCTGGGCTGCTGTCTGCCTCCCTGACATCAACATGCATCACTAGAGAGGGGACTTGGGCCAGGCAGGGCCTCCACCACAGCGCTCTGAACTTCTCCTTTGAGTAGCCTTGGAAGCCTTGAAAATGACCCTTCCCGGAGTACATGAGGGGCCCTGGGGCCCATCCTAGCTCTGCGGAGAGCTAACCTAACCTAACCTCTCAGAGAGAAGCTAGCAGGAGGAGCAAGAGGAGACAGGGAAGGAGAGAGAAAGACAAGACAGAGATAAAGAGAATCAGGAATGTGGAAGTGGAGACCAACAGATGGAAAAACACAGGCAGAAACATTTGGAAAAACAGAGCGGAGACTGAGAAAAAGAACAAGAAGCGGGTAGAGAAGGTAGAAACCGGAGAGACAGTGTCTAAAGACCAGAGAGAAGGACCTACGGCGCAGCCTTGTCTTTGGAGCTTGATGGACCTGGTCCACATACCCACCCTGCCCTTGACTGGCTGTGTGCCCTTGGGAAAATTACTTAACCCTCTTTGGGATTTGTGTTTTGGGGGATTGCATGGCTTGTGGGGTCTTAGTTCCGCAACGAGGGATTGAACCTGGTCCCTGGGCAGTGAAAGCGGGATTACTTCATCTACAAAGCAGGCAGTATAATAAATAGCGCCTGCTTTCTAGGGTTACTGAGAGAATGAACTGAAAGAATCCAGCTCACCGTATAGGGGTGGTAACTGGTGTCACAGCACTCACACATGGCGAGATGGGGGTCTCTAGCACACAGCTGGGCGCTGGGCCTTGGAGCCTTCGGAGTTCCTCTGCCGGCTGGGACTCCCAGCCTGCCCGGGCCTCCCAGCCCGCCCCCACCTGGTAGCATCTGCGCCCTCCTCTGTGTAGAAGGAGGTGTGTGGATAGACAGTGAGGGGTGGGCGTGGTCCCTGAGTGGAAGCGCAGGATAAGCGCACACCGCCTCCTCCCCAGGTGACTCAGTGCCGGGCACTCCACTCCGGTGCCCTCATCCCAGAGGAACTTGGAGGCCAGCCCTGAGGAATTCCTGCCCGCTGCCTTCAGGAGGGCAGGTCTGGAGCTGCCTTTCACTTTGTAATGTTGGGAAGCTCTTCCTGAACTCCACCTTCCATGGACTTACCAATGTTGGGTCTTAAAGGGCCTGGAAAGGGAGGCCCTGGTGTCTGCTGAGCCAAGAACAAGCCGCAGCCTCTCCCTCTCCCCCATTTCCCCCCAAGTGAGGTCAGGCTTACCCAAGTCAAAAATGGTTTAGAGTTTATCAGTCCATCCACTCCATGCAACCTATAGTTACCACCCACTGGGTGACACACACCCTGGATGTGTGCCTGGAGGTGCTGGCCAGAGCTGGGGACGTGGTGGTAAGGCAGGCAGAGAATTGCCCTGACCCTGCGGAGCTCCATTCCAGTGGGGAAGACAGCCTTTAATAAGAATATAATGACCAGGGGATGGGAGCCTTGAGGGAACATTCCGGGGGCAGTCTGGCCACTCTCAGAGCCTCAGACAGGATGGGAATTAGAGGCTGTCCCAGTCTGGCGGGGAAACCAGCCTCACTCACAAGCTGGCAGTCACAGGATGGGGTCCCCACTGCCTCATCAGGTCATCAGACTTGAGGGGTTCTGGGGGCTGTGAACTCCTGGCTTGACCCAGGTTAGTCCCACCTGGACCCAGAAGAAGGACATTGGTCTTTCTGGCTGGAGTTTGAGGAGTGTTGGGCCCCTGGGAACGGGTCCGTGTCCAGCTTGAAGCTGGCCTCAGGGAAGAACTGGGGAACAACCCAGGGCTCCAATGGGCCACAGCGGTGAATGTGCTAAGAGCCTGGAGGAAGGTCCCAGGAAAGGGGAGAACAGCAGAGGTGTGGAGTCACTGAGGGGGCTTCCTGGATGAGGCTGGCCTGGAAGGAGGGGTAGGACCTGGATATTCCAGAGGTGGCCTGGGCAGAGGTGACCGTTGGTGAGAGACACGTCCAGTGTGGTGGGAGTCCAGGAGCAGAGGCTGGCCACTGGGCCCTGGGTGCCCTTTCCCAGGGTGCTGAGAGCCACAGAGGTATTAGAGAGGGGCAGTGGCCAGAGCGGAGGTGCACTTTGTGGGGTTATCTGGGGGTGGTGATGAGCAGGGGGAGCGACTCCCTGGTCTGGGTCACCCCAGAGGTCACCTCCCACCACCCCCCCCCCGACCGCTTTGTTCTTTAAAGCAGATTCAAACCCTGCTGGCACCTCTGCTGATCAGTTGGCCTTTGGACAAGTCCTTCTACCAGAGACCCTCCCCGGTCTCTTCTGTGACACTGGGGTGACGGTCACTCCACCTGTGGGTGATGGTGAGGGTCTGGACTGGCTCCAGCCTCCAGCAGGCATGTGGTGAATGTTTGGTGACTCAGAACTCCTGCAGTTTCTCTATTTCCTGATGAGTAAACAGGTCGGGCTGAGGACCCTCTAGCTTCTGTTTCCTGAGCCACAGAGAACACAAGACCGGCCCCTCACCCCTGCTCCCTTCCCGCCCAGCCTTTGGAGCACGAGGAGTGCGCAGGCTTCCTGTCCCTCCATCCGGCAGACATGCCTGGCGTGCCGGGGGGCCTGGCTTGGCTGGATATAGGAGGGACTTTGTGCATGTGTGTACGAGTGTGTACACGGGTGATCTGAGTGGCACGTGGAGCAGAGCTGGGTCAGAGGGCATCGCTGTGTGGGGAGGGGATGGAAGTGTTTGGACTCGGATCTCTCTGCTGAGTGGGAAGGACCAAGCCATCCTGTCTCCAAGAGGTCAGGAAGGGGCACAGAGAACAGACAGACAAGGGGGAGGTCCTGGAAGACAAGAGAGCCACAGGGCAAGGCGACCTTGGCACTGTGCTGAGACACGAGGGCTCACGGTGTGGGTGGTGGCTGGCGTCAGCCTCCGCTCCGTACCTGAAGGCAGATTCCCTAGCGCAGTGAACACACTACATGACTGTACATGGCAGCTTTGATACAGAAAAGAAAGGAGAGAGGCAGAAGGAGACCAAGAAAGTGATGGAGAAAGAAAAAACAACAGAAAGCGGAGGCTTTCTGATGAAGGAAAGACAAAAAGAAAGAGGCAGAGAGCCAGAACTTGGGGGATTCTGTTCTTGCATCGTCCACTGAGCAGCCTGTGGCCTGAGGCTCTGTTTTAGGATGGTCATCGGAACCAGCAGTTCCAGCACCCACTGAACTCTGGGAGATGTGGGGCCGTTCTCCCATTTTACAGATGAGGAGATGGAGGCTCTCAGGGCTCAAGTGATGTGCCTGAGGTCGTACAGCTTGTAAGTACTAGAAACTTTGGTCTCCAAGATGGGAAAGGGAGAAGAGAGAGACAGAGCAGAGAGGAGGTGGGTGGGTGTGGGGGCAGTGGAATCAAGAAAAAGCTGGAGCTGGGGCTCAAGCTGAGAGCTGGGGCAGCGGGAAACAGAACTCAGGCGTCCTGCCTTATCAGCTGCCTTTGGCTTGAAGACGTACCTGGCGGGCAGCCCGTCATTCTGGGGGATAGGGTTCCCGGCGGGGAAGCGTGATCCTCTCCTCTCCCCACATCCTTTCTCTTTGTCAGCATCTAAGGCCCCATTCCCATTCCCGGATCATCCTAGGGGTTCTTTGGCAAAAAAAAGATAAAAAAGAGAAACAGTTTTTCCTGGAATTTATACTCAAAGAGTATGACAGTGCCAAGTGGAGTAGGGAAGGGGCCACTCTGGGTGCAGGAGGACGGGGTCTAAGGATGCTGTAGCAGACAGTGGCTGTTCACTGGGCTTCTTATGTAGTTCTCTAAGCTCTTTGTATGAACTCATTTATGACTCTGCACGACAACCCTATGAAGACAAGTACTATTACCCTCCCCGTTTTGGAGATGAGGGAACTGAGAGCTGGGATTCGAACCCAGGTGTGAACAGGAGTGGCGGGGGCTGCAGAGTTCAGAGGGTATCTTTTGCTGCACCACCACCCAGAGAAGAGCAGCTGGAAGGGAGCTGGTGGGGAAGCCCCTCCTGCTCTCTCACTTCCATCAGCCCCACTCTTGCTCTCTGCCTTCCATAGAAATGGACCATCTCTGGTCCACTAGGAACTCCACTCCCTTCCCAGAGGCCTCAGACCCATTGCCCTCCTTCCAGCAGAGGCTGGAACACAGTGAGGGTGGGAGGGCTCCCCACTGGAGGGGATCAGGCTGAGTAGAAGAGCAGGGGAGGGCGAGCTGGGTTGGGCCCTGCGTGGGCCTGGAGGCTGAGAGGGCAGGGATGCTGGGGGCCCTCGCAGGCGGGACTGGGGACTGGGAGGCCTGGCCAGGCTCCCAGCTGCTTTGCATCTCGAGGTGGAGGAGAGAGAAGTGTCAGCTCATTCTTGACTGTAAACACATCCTGGTTCCCACGCCTCTGATCGAGTTCTTGCGGCAGCCCACTCCCCGCCCCCCCCACCATCCCCTTCCCTGTCCAACTCCTGCCAGGCACCCCCTCACCATAATCAAGGCTATTAAAGAGAGATGCAAAGCCCCTGGGATTCCTGCCTGGGCTCGGGAGAGACTAGAACTGCAGGGGGAGGGCTCTGCTGGTCTGGGTTTGGATCCCAGCTCTGACATTGCTGTCCATGTGGCCTTGGGCAGGGGACTTACCCTGTCCTTGCCTGTCTCCTCATCTGTAAAGTGAATAACAATAGCCACCACCACGGGTTGCGTGCATGATAAGTCACTTCAGTTGTGTCCGACTCTTTGTGACCCTATAGACCGTAGCCTCCCAGGCTCCTCTGTTCATGGGATTCTCCAGGCAGTAATACTGGAGTGGGTTGTCATGCCCTCCTCACCACAGTGGGTTGACATAAGCTCTACCCGAGATGATCCATATAAACTGTTCAGCCCACTGCTTGTGCCAACATGGTAAATGATACATGGGGTCACATTGGTATTCCAGTTGTGAGGAAAGGTGTGTGGGTCCCTCAGTCCAGAGGTGAAGTGGAGAAAGGGGGCAGAGGGGGCGGGTATCTGTATGGGAAGAAGGGAGCCTGCAGTGTGGGCCCTGGGCTCAAATGGGGAGCTGGTAGTTGTCTGATTTAAACCCCTTGAAGGGGCACATGGACCCCAGTGCTGCTGGGCTTGGAGGTGGTGGGGGAGGGTGGCCAGGGTCTCAGGTTCCCCAGCCCCTCAGGGACAAAGGCTCAGATGTAGACAAGCCTAGGGCACAAGGTGGGGGCTCCTGGTCTGGCCTGTGTTCCCTCCTCAGGGGCTGAGGCTGGTGAGACCAAAACCTGCCCCTCCCTGCCAGGATCCCCATCCCATCTCTCCCCTCCCTGCAGACCACCCACTGATCTCACCCGCCCCACCCTGGCTTCCAGCCCCGCCACTGACCAGCTGGGACCTCCTCCGCACTCCAGTCCTGCCCTGAGGCCCTTTGGGAAAAGGGCATCACCCCACCCCTCTAGTTATTAGAGTCACCCCCCTAGGGTTAGGGTTAAGCCCCCCTCATGCTTCCCTGGTGGCTCAATCGGTAAAGAATCTGCCTGCTGTAAAGAATCTGCCAGGGAGAAGATTCCCTGGAAAAGGAAATGGCAACCCACTCCAGTACTCTTGCCTGGAATGCCCATGGACAGAGGAGCCTGGTGGCCTATGGTCCGTGGGGTCCCAAGAGTCAGACATGATTTAGCGACTAAACCTCCAGTTGCTCCCCTGAACAGTTTCCTCTGGAAGCTGGTTAAGAGGAGGTGGCCGGCGGGAGGGGGCTGACGTAGATGAAAGGAGGACTCTCTCTCTGGGAGGGCAACGTCCACCCCGCTCCACCCCCTGGGGCCTTTGTGCTGCAGGCCTTGTCCACCTCACTGCAGCCTTGAGCTCTGGAGATGGATCCAGGCCATGGGAAGCCTGGGGGTGAAGTGGGGGGGGG
>SJYA01000473.1:48452-177643 GCA_006410615.1 Neotragus moschatus
ACCAAGGGGGCTGGGGAGGTGGCCAGAGGAGAGCTGTGGGAGGGAGCTGGGGGGCTGTGTGGGTGGGGGGCCAGACTGGGGGGGTCACCTGAAGGACACTCCTGACTGCCTGGCTCTCTGAGGTCAGGCTGGGTCCCTCCCTTACCTCCTCAGGGTGGGCTGGGAAGGAGGCTTCTGGCCCTCCCCCTACCTCTTCCCATCCTACCTTCTGAGTCCAGGGTGGAGGGAAGATGGAGCCACCCCATGCTCAGCCCACGATCAGGCTCCCTGCTGCCCTCCCCACATGCACACATTCTAGCTGGGCTCCATTTCCTGTCTTCAGGCTCCATATCCTGAGCACCGGGACCCCCAGGATCCTCTCTGGACGCCCCCCAGGCCCTGGGGCCTGAGGACCGTGACAACCTGTCCCTGGCTCAACTGAGTTTCTCAGGCCCCAGGATGCCATAGAGGCCTGGTGAGTTACTTGGGGACTGAGGGTGGCCGGGAAGAACACAGAGAGGACTGGAGGTGGGAGATCTGCCCCGGGGGAGCTGTGATGGGGCCCCTAACCAGAGTCCTGGGAGGGCCCTACAGCTCTGCAAGACTGAAGGGGGTGGGGTGAGGAAACCTGGGGAAGAGAGGTGGGCCAGCCCTGTAGCTGGGAGGGTGGTGAACAGACCGGTGGAGGGTTTACTGGTGGGGCAGAACGCATGGTGGGGAGCGTCCCTAGGAGGCTGCCTTGATGGGAGCTGAGAGTGTGTGGGTGGGGGGCCTGAGGCAGGGCGGCGGCAGGCATTCCAGAGATACTCAGGGGGAAGGGGCCAGCTACCATGACCTTTCTCTCTTCCTGGGAAAATTATAAGCAGATGTGGGTGCCTCAGGGAGGTGTAGAGGAGGGAGCCAGGGCAAGTTTTAGGAACACTGAACAGAGAATCTGAAACCAGCGGCGGGGGTGGCTGCTCCAGGGGCTCAGCTGCTCCTGAGCTCAGGAGCCAGAACAGACTCCTCTGAGGTCCTGAGCCGCTTCCCGCCCACCGGGTGAGGCCAGGCGTGGAGAAGAGTGGGAGGAGTCCGCTTCCAGATGGCGGGTGGGTGTTCAGAGGGAGCTGGGGGCTTCTCAAGGCTGAGGTCAGGCTGGGGACCTCCTCGGTGACAGTGCCTAGAGTTGGGTGCAGGGGTGTGCTGGCACGGCTTTAACAACCGGCTCTGGTGGGGAGGGGTGCTGGCCCCGATCTGTGGTATTTGCCGGTTTCTGTGGCATAAATAACACCCCCATGCTTGGTTTCACACCGCTGATGTGACAGCACTGATCAAGAAGTTGGGAAGAGAAGTCACCACTGGTTCTCCGGAGGCAGTAGGGGCTGTGCCCGCGCAGTGATGGGAGGGCCCTTTTTCAAGGTCACTGGGACCCAGTCCTGCTCCTCCCCAGTAGGAAGTCCCTAACTGCTGGAAGCCCCCAAACAGGGTGGGTTTGGCCTCTGCCTGCCTACCTTCAGGGACGAGGAGCTCACCACGTGAGGCTGCTCATTCTGTCACCGAACTGCTTCAACTGTTGGGAAGTTCTTTGCCTAACTGAGCCCAGGCCGGCTTCTCTTGTAACTTCCCTTTATCGGCTCCTATTTCACTGTGTTGTGCTTAGTTGCTCAGTCGTGTCCGACTCTTTGTGACCCCCTGGACCGTAGCTTGCCAGGCTCCTCTGTCCATGGGGATTCTCCAGGCAAGAATACAGGAGTGCGTTGCCATGCCCTCTTCCAAGGGATCTTCCCAATCCAGGGATTGAACCCAGGTCTCCCGCATTGCGATTCTTTACTGTCTGAGCCACCAGGGAACCTTGGTACAATATCCACGTACCCTAAGTAGGGGCTGGGCTGGGGCCTGGGAATTCATGCACAGGTCCCTGCCTCCAGAAGTCATGGTCAGGAAACGCACGAGAACAGCAGTATGTGGGTGAATGGTGCAGAAAGAATGGGTGGGGGCTGTCTGCCAGTGGAAGCTGAGGAGCAGGGCAAGGAAAGACAGGTGATACTCAGGCTAGACCTTGAAAGGTGAAGGTGAAGCTCAAGGTGAAGAATGAGAGGAGGATGTCCAGACAGAGGAAGCCATGTGAGAAAGACTCAGAAGCATGGCAGGGCTCCACGCGGTCAGGAATAAGAGCTGGAGCCTGGGCAGCAGGGCTCAGAGGACCAGAGGCAGAGGCCTCATCTCTGCTCTCAGCCTGGCTCTGTCTCTGCAGACACTTGCTCCTCCAGGTCTGTGGCTACAGTGCCCCTCACCTGTTCCGCACCTGGACCTGTCACAGGCCCCTGCAATGTCACCACCCCTGCGGGCCCTCCTTCTCCTGGCCCTGGAGCTGGGGCTGGCTGCCACCCTCAACCCCAAGGACCCCAACACCTGCAGCTTCTGGGAAAGGTGAGAGAGGGCCCCTGCTGCACCTCGAGGGCCCCAAGCCCCCTGCTCCTTATTCTCCCCTGGGGCTCCTCTTCCCTCATCGCCTCCCTCTCTCCAGCCTCACCTCCTTCCTATTTCTGCGTCTAGTACCTCCGCTCCCTCAGAGGGATGTTCTGACTCCATCCCCATCTTGATCGTTTCATTCTCCATCTTAGCTCTGACCCTGTCCTCTCTTTATTCTGGTTCCTTGGTCCCTGTGTGAGGCTGGCTGCAGGACAAAGCACAGGGGAGGCGCTCTTCACTATGGGGCAAGCAGAGAGTCTCGCCCAGGGAGAGCAAAGGGGACGGGGCTGGGGAACAAGGCCAGATCTGGCCAGAAGTGTTTCAACCTATCTCCACCCTCTGGGCCCAGAAGTCTGTTCTAGCTCAATCTCCCCATATAGGGAGAAGGAGGCCGGGGGGCAGGGGTGGAGGATGGAAGGCTGGAATGGCATATTCCCAGGAATATTCCAACTCAGGGAGGATCCCTCTAGATCGAAGATGACGGGATGGGGCTGCATCCTCGGCTTGGAGGAGCAAAGCTGAATATTCCCCACTGTGGCCCAGGCCCTGCACCCCCGCCCCTGGGTGCCAGCTCAGGCTCTCCCTGCCCTGGGCCTGACCCTGACCCCTGCCTTGCAGTTTCACCACCACTACCAAGGAGTCGCACTCCCGCCCCTTCAGCCTGCTCCCCTCGGAGCCCTGCGGCCGGCCCTGGGAGAGCCCGCACACCTGCCCCCGGCCCACGTGAGTGCCCGGCCCCCTCTGTGGGCAGGTGTGTTGTGTTGTGTGGGTGTGTGGTTGGGCGGGGGGCGAAGAGAGAGTGTTCTTCCTCTGCTCCCCGGTGTAGAGCTCTGGGAGGCGCCCCAGGCCCTGCCAGGGCCACGCTGGGGCAGGGCGGAAGCCGGGGCCTCTGCGGGGGAGACTGAGGGCCAGCTCTGGGTCTCCCCAGTGTTGTCTACCGGACCGTGTACCGCCAAGTGGTGAAGATGGAGCACCGGCCGCGCCTGCAGTGCTGCCGGGGCTTCTATGAGAGCCGCGGGGCCTGTGTCCGTGAGTCCTGGGGGGCTGCTCCCCTGCCCCCCACCTCCCCGGCCCTGTCCGTCTCGAGGGACAGAGCTGCCACTTCAGACCCCTGTCTCTAGCTGACCCCTCTTTCCACGTCCGTCAGCTGGCTCTGGCTCTGCAGCTCTGTCTTGGGGCCACCTGGGTCTCTTATTCCCTGTGTCTCCGGGCTCGGTGTCTGCTTCTCTCTCTGACTCTGCCTGTCCCTATCTGTTTTGACTCGTCTCTGTCCAGTCTCTCCTGTCCCCTGTCCCCGGCACCCTGAAATCTCCAGAGTGGAGCCTGCTCCCTCTGTCTCCCCTTTCCTCAGCTTGGACCATCACCAACCCCCTACAGAGACTCCTACCCAGCCTGACCGCCCCAGCCCCTCTCTGGACAGCATCCATATCTGGTTCCTATGTGAGGAACCTTACCCCCACCCTCATTTCCCAGCAAGGTGCTTTGAGAAGTTCTCAGAAAGGAGCTGGGGAGTCCAGAATCCTGAGGTCTTGGCATGCTCTGACCTGAGTTGCTTACTCTCAGTCTTTCTGTGCCTGAGAGGCTGAAATGCTGCTTGGCAGGCTAACTCCAGGTCCCTGGAATGGGAGGAAGCTGGGGTTGGGCTTCAGAGGATAAAAAGGTGGGTAGGGCAGGAATGGAAGCATCTTCTCACTCCCAACCCCCATCTCTGCCCCAGCGCTTTGTGCTCAGGAGTGTGTCCATGGCCGCTGTGTGGCACCCAATCAGTGCCAGTGTGTGCAAGACTGGCGAGGTGACGACTGCTCCAGTGGTGAGTGGCTGGGGACTGCAGGGCGAGTCCTTCTGTGCCTTCAAGGAGGCACACCCTCCCTACCAGGGCACAGGTGCTTAGGACTCCAGGGCAACCACCCAGCAGAGTCCCACTGCAGCTAGCTGCCTCTCCTGGGGGTGTGGTGCAGCAGATGGGCCAAAGCCAGGCATGGGGGCATGTGTGGGGACCAGGAGACAGAGACAGGTACTAACTGGAGCTGGGGAGGAGCAAGACCCCTGGTGACCCCCTTCCACCCTCTCATCCCCCAGCTTGCGCCCCAGGAATGTGGGGGCCAAAGTGTGACAAGCCCTGCAACTGCGGCAACGGCAGCTCCTGTGACCCCAAGAGTGGGGCATGTTCCTGTCCTTCTGGCCTGCAGCCCCCACACTGCCTTCAGCCCTGCTCCCCTGGCTTCTATGGCCCTGCCTGCCAGTTCAGCTGCCAGTGCCATGGGGCGCCCTGTAACCCCCAGACCGGAGCCTGCCTCTGCCCCCCAGAGAGAACTGGGCCCACGTATGTAACGGGAGGAATGCACACTAACGGGATCACAGACCCAGATGCAGGGGCAGACACGGGGAAACCAGGGGACTCAGGATCCTCAGTTTGGGGATGCAGCCAAGGGGCCAAGATCCTGGCCCCAGCTTTGCTGTTCCCTGGAGGAGCAACCTTGGACACACTGCTGTCTCTTCATGAGTTGGTTTTCTATGAAATGGGAGCAGTATTGTCCATCTCAAAGTGTTGCTGTGAAGATAAACATGAGCCAGTGTGTGAGTGAAAGTATGTCCCCAAGTGGCGCCGAGAGAGTCACAGAGAGCCTAATGTAAGGCATGTAAGGCAGGGTGCAGGGGGCGCTGGGGAATCACAGGAGGGAGACCATCCATCTAGTTGGAGATCAAAGATCCAGCTTCATGGAGGAGCTCCAGGGTTGAGCCCTTGGGATGAAAACTATGGCAGGCAGAGATGTTCCCCTCAGAGAGAGACCAGCATGAGCAAAGGTGGAATGGAGGGCATGTGGAGAGCAGACGGACCACCCATGGCTCTTCACTCTGTCCCACTTGATGGAGCTGTGTGTTCCTGCCATTTCCAGTCCTGGAAACTTTTGACCCCTGCCCTACCCAACAGGGAAGGGGAATGAGACAGCGCGGGGACTGGTGGGTGTGGCTCACTGAACCCTGGGGTCCGGAGGACCTGGGAGGCAAAGGGGGAATTCCGCAGGTACTGCTTGTTTACAGACTGACCTCACCCCTCTGCTCATCAGCTGCGAGGTGGCCTGTTCACCCCAAAGTGCTGGCTTCTCCTGCCCCAGCACTCCGCCTTGCCAAAATGGGGGAGTCTTCCAGGCTTCCGAGGATTCCTGCAGCTGCCCACCTGGCTGGACGGTATGAAGGGTGGGGCCTATAGGTATGAATTCTGTGGGTGGTTCTCTCCAGGGCTTCTGAGGGGGATGTGTGTGAGGGGGTAGGCTGTGGGGGCCCTGGAGAGGTTTGAGTGTTTGTGGGTATAGGGTATTGGTGGGTCCTCTGGCCATGGGGAGGGGGCTGGGCTCCTGGGGCTCTGTTGACCTCTCAGCCCCCACAGGGCACCATCTGCTCCCTGCCCTGCCCCGAGGGCTTCCATGGACCCAACTGCTCCCAGGAATGTCGCTGTCACAATGGAGGCCTCTGTGACCGATTCACCGGGCTGTGTCGCTGTGCTCCGGGATACACGGGGGACCGGTGAGTGGTGTTATCCCAGGCATGAGGGGTGCAGGGGCAGCTGTGGACGGCGTCTGCCAGGCTCACTCCCCCGAGGCGCCCAGGTGCCGCGAGGAGTGCCCCGTGGGCCGCTTCGGGCAGGACTGTGCTGAGACGTGCGACTGCGCCCCGGGCGCCCGCTGTTTCCCGGCCAACGGCGCGTGTCTGTGCGAACACGGCTTCACCGGGGACCGCTGCGCCGAGCGCCTCTGCCCCGACGGCCTCTACGGCCTCAGCTGCCAGGTGCCCTGCACCTGTGACCCGGAGCACAGCCTCAGGTAGGCCGTGGGACGCTGTGGTCAAGGGGTCAGGAGGCCAGTGGGAGAGGCCTTCAGGGCTGAAGCCAGCGGAGTCACGAAAAGCACCGGGGGCATATCCTGGGCGGGGGCGGGACACAGATGTGGCAGAGGGGAACCGGGCGGGGCCTCGGGGACGGGGGTCGAGGAGGCCGCCCTCGGAACGGGCGCGGAGCCTCCCTGATTACCCCCTCCATCCCGCGGAGGCGGGGGTGGGGCGGGGGTAGGTCGGCCTGCGGACCCGGGCTCAGACAGCCCCGCGCCGCGCCTCCGCCCGCAGCTGCCACCCAATGAGCGGGGAGTGCTCGTGCCTGCCGGGCTGGGCGGGCCTCCACTGCAACGAGAGCTGCCCGCAGGACACGCACGGGCCGGGCTGCCAGGAGCATTGCCTCTGCCTTCACGGCGGCGTCTGCCAGCCGGACAGCGGCCTCTGCCGGTGCGCGCCCGGATACACGGTGAGGCGAGCCCCGCCGCGAGGGAGGTGCGGAAGAGGCCCAGGGAGTCCGCCCGCCCCTCTCATGAGTGCGCCCACCCACCCCCCTCTTTCAGGGACCGCACTGCGCTAGCCTCTGCCCCCCTGACACCTACGGAATCAATTGCTCCTCACGCTGCTCCTGCGAAAATGCCATCGCCTGCTCGCCCATCGACGGCACCTGCGTCTGCAAGGAAGGTACTGGGTTGGGGTCTCCTGGAAGGGCGATTTGGGGGCGGGGCCATGGGAAGACGGGGAGTGCAGAGGCAGGCCAAGGGTAGGCTGCAGGGTAAGAGCGGAATCACCGGGTAGCAGCTGGACGGCGGGAAAGTAGCCAGGCTACTTCCTTCCTGGAATATCCACTTTGCTTTTGTTTCAACCACAAAAATCCCAATTGTCCTTAAAGGCCCAGGCCAGAGGCATCTCTTCGCTGAACATTCCTCATCCTCAGTCATACAGAATCACAGAATGCCAGCGCCAGGAGATCTACCAGGGGTGGCCCGTTGGCAGTCTTTAGGGCTGGGTTCTGACACACGTTTTGTTTGACTAGCTCTCCATCGTTTTTAACAAACGGCTGAGTCTCCAGTCCCCACTC
The DNA here is from genome assembly GCA_006410615.1 of Neotragus moschatus. NCBI lineage: Eukaryota > Metazoa > Chordata > Mammalia > Artiodactyla > Bovidae > Neotragus > Neotragus moschatus. The sequence goes on from SJYA01000473.1 coordinate 55,789, forward strand.
TTCCCTATTGTCTTACCCAGAACACATTTAGTTACTAAATGGGGCCTCGGTAAGCATTTGGGTTTGCTGCCAACCCCCTTCTTTTGGCAAAAGAGGCAACCAAGACCCAGAAGGGGGTGGTGCATCCCCCACGGTCATTCAGCCTTCTGTCCAACATCGAACGATTCATATGCTTGTCTCCTATGGGGCCATGAGCACCCCCATCCCCACCCCGTGCTGGTAGCTCAGTCTGGCACAGTCATCGCCCAGTGTGTGCTTGCTCAGGAGGGCAGCTGGGTCCCCATGCCTACCTACCTCTTTCAGGTTGGCAGCGTGGTAACTGCTCTGTGCCCTGCCCGCCTGGAACGTGGGGCTTCGGTTGCAATGCCAGCTGCCAGTGTGCCCATGAGGCAGCCTGCAGCCCCCAGACTGGAGCCTGTACCTGTACCCCTGGGTGGCATGGGACCCACTGCCAGCTCCCCTGCCCAGTAAGTGTGCAACTGCCTGCCTGCCTGCCTGGGTGGAGGGGAGGGCACCACATCCCCCAGCTTACTGGCCTGTCCTACCCCCCACTCCCTCTAAGAAGGGGCAGTTTGGTGAAGGCTGTGCCAGTCGCTGTGACTGTGACCATGCTGACGGCTGCGATCCTGTTCACGGACACTGCCAGTGCCAGGCTGGGTGGACAGGTGAGCCTTATGGTGGGCAGGCCCCAGGCTTACCGTGGAGTTGGGGGAATGTATCCCACAGGACATGTGTTCAGCGAATCCTTATGGATGAGGAGAGGGGACACAGGCCAGGCTCATCCTACCCCTCTCACAGGTACCCGCTGCCACCAGCCCTGCCCTGAGGGCTTCTGGGGAGCCAACTGTAGCAACACTTGCACCTGCAAGAACGGGGGCACCTGCATCCCCAAGAATGGCAATTGCGTTTGTGCACCTGGATTCCGAGGCCCCTTCTGCCAGAAATGTGAGGCTCCTTCCCCTCCCCCTGCCTTTCAGTCCAGTGTCAGATGCCAGAAGCCTCCACTCTTCACCTCTTGGTCTGCTGTGCTGACTCCAGTCTATGGGCTGGTTACACACAGTGGGGAGGAGGCAGGGAGAGGGTGGAGTCAAGGGCTGACTGAGGGTTGGCCCCTGCCCCCAGTCACCACGAACCCCTTTCCCCCAGCCTGTCAGCCTGGCCGCTATGGTAAACGCTGTGTGCCCTGCAAGTGTGCCAACCATTCCTCCTGCCACCCTTCGAATGGGACCTGCTACTGCCTGGCTGGCTGGACCGGCCCTGACTGCTCTCAACGTATGTGGTGGCCCGTGTGTCTGAGTGCATGCCGAGGGGATGGGCTGAGGACCGAGAGGCTTCCATTCCCCTGACCCTGGGTATAAAAGCCTCTGGACCCACCTTGATTCAGCCACTGATATAAACACAATAAGCAAATATGTATTGGGCATCACCTACACGCTGGGTATTGTTCTGGATGCTCAGGATACAGCAATGAGCGGTCAGGGAAAAAAGTTCCCTGCCCTCCTGCATGGGAAAAATGGGGAAACCATAAGCTCAGTTGTGGACTTTTTTTTTTTTCATCACCAATTTATTTTTATTTATTTATAATGGCCTCTTTCCCACATAAACATATGAAGAACATCATGGAAAAGATTAGTGCAAAAAACTGAATAAAGCAAAATTTGAAAAGGGAAAATGAGAAGCAGTTACCATGAAAAAGACGGGCAGGGTAGAGGGAAGTGATCTTGGAGATGACTTTTTTCCATAGAATTTGGTAACTACTATTACATTGTCTGCTAGTATCATATACACAAAAATTATGCCTTGAATAGTGTGAGCATTTACTTCTCTCTTATATTAAAAACAAAAACAAAAAAAAACCCTCCAGAGCTAAATGATGTAGGGTAGTTTGGAAGCCTTTGGTTGTCTGGCCCTTTTGAAAGGCTGTTAGACAGGCAGGTGCAGAGGTTAGGCAGACAGCTGGGCACGTGGGTCTGAAATTCAGGCTAGAGACACGGCTGCAAATAAGCATTTGTGAGTCATCAGTGTGTAGATACTGTTCGAAGCCTTGGTGTCTCTGGGGAGACCAAAGCTGAATGGAAGGCTTCAGCGATGTTGGGGACTGAGAATTCACCCAGGAGATGATGGCCCTGCCCGCCAGACAGGCTCCAACCTTGTCTCCTGCAGCATGCCCTTTGGGACACTGGGGAGCCAACTGTGCCCAGCTCTGCCAGTGTCGCCATGGTGGGACCTGCCACCCCCAGGATGGGAGCTGTTTCTGTCCCCCGGGCTGGACCGGACATCTCTGCTTGGAAGGTACCACCAGAAGGGCAACTCCATGCCCCGACCGCCAGCCCTAGCCCGAGGAGGAGACTGCCATTCCCTTGCCCCTCTGATCTCCTCTTCCACTTTCTCTCAGGCTGTTCTCCAGGGATGTTTGGTGCCAACTGCTCCCAACCATGCCATTGTGGTCCTGGAGAGAGATGCCACCCGGAGACTGGGGCCTGTGTGTGTCCTCCAGGGCACAGTGGTGCCCCCTGCAGGATCGGTGAGTTCTCATCTAGCCCCTGCCTCTGCACTGTCCCCAGGGAACCAGGACATAGGTACCTGTCCAGGTCTCTGCTAGGTGGTACTCTTGTATCACCCTGCCTTCCTACTGGGGCCTTTCCCATCCATGCATCCCAAGCTCACCAACAGGGCCAAGACAACTGTCCTGAGCAACCACTCCATCCCATACAGGAAGCCAGGAGCCATTCACCATGATGCCCACCCCTCCAGTGGCCTATAACTCACTCGGGGCAGTGATTGGCATCGCGGTGCTGGGGTCCCTGGTGGTGGCCCTGGTGGCGCTGTTTATTGGCTACCGTCACTGGCAAAAGGGCAAGGAGCATCAGCACCTGGCAGTGGGGTACAGCAGCGGACGACTGGACGGCTCTGAGTATGTCATGCCAGGTGAGCTGGCCCAGAGTGGGACTCACGTGTGTGGCTGACTCTTCAGCACAGGGCAGGTGGGATCCCTGCCCAGCACAGGGCTTCTGCATCCCTCCCTGGACCTAGGAGATGGGAAGTGGGGAGCTGGAGAGAGGAAGGGAGGTCAGCGAGGCCGACTGCGGATCTCCTAGGACAGAACGGCTGTCTTGGGCCCAGGCCTGTGTCTGACCTGGCAGGCCGTCCCGCACCTGTGTCTGTTTGTGCAGATGTCCCTCCGAGCTACGGTCACTACTACTCCAACCCCAGCTACCACACCCTATCACAGTGCTCACCGAACCCCCCACCCACTAAGAAGGTCGGTGCTGGGGGTGGGCGTGCATGGTGGGTGCCTGGTGGGTGCATCTCCGGGTTTCTGGAGAGCTCCAGCTCTGCGTGTTCCTGTCCCACCCCACCTCCCCTGCCAGGTTCCAGGCAGTCAACTCTTTGCCAGCCTCCAAGCCTCTGAGCGACCAGGTGGAGCCCACGGACTTGATAACCATGCCACGCTACCTGCAGACTGGAAGCATCGTCGGGAGCCCCCGCCAGGGCCTCTGGACAGAGGTAGAAGCCTGGGGGCCAAGGCCTCTGGTGAGGGTGGACGTTTGCAGCCCAGCATCTGGCTCCATCTGAGTGCGCATGTCTATAGAAGGGGTTCCGGGCCCCAGTTCTAGAGGAGGGGACGCTGGGGTGGGGACCGAGGGCCTGATTGTGGGTTGCTTTCTCCTTGTTAGGTAGCAGCCACCTGGACCGAAGCTACAGCTGTAGCTACAGCAACAGTAATGGCCCCGGCCCATTCTACAGTAAAGGTGAGCGCACGGGGGTGGGGGTGGGAGGGGGCTGCCCCGGGGTTTAGGAGCCAGTGCCTCCACTGAGCCTGCCTTCTTTCCCTCATCTTTAGGACCCATCTCTGAAGAGGGGCTGGGGGCCAGCATGGCTTCCCTGAGCAGTGAAAACCCCTATGCCACCATCCGGGACCTGCCCAGCCTGCTAGGGAGCCCCCGGGAGAGCAGCTACGTGGAGATGAAAGGCCCTTCCTCAGGGTCTCCCCCCAGGCAGCTTCCTCAGCTCCCGGACAGCCAGAGGCGGCAACACCCCCAGCCACAGAGAGACAGTGGTACCTATGAGCAGCCCAGCCCTCTGGTGCATGGTGAGCCCTCCTTTTCCACTGGAGCAGAGAGAACAGGGATGAGGGCAGAGAGAAGGGATGGGACAAGAATGAAGTGGTAGCAAGAGCAAGGTCTTTGGCGTCAGTTGTTTAGTTGCTAAGTTGTGTCCGACTCTTTGCAAGCCTATGGACTGTAGCCACCAGGCTCCTCTGTCCTTGGGATTTCCCAGGGAAGAATACTGGAGTGGGTTGCCGTTTCCTTCTCTAGGGGATCTTCCCCACCCAGGGATCGAACCCACATCTCCTGTGTTGGCAGGTAGCTTCTTTACCACTGAGCTATCAGGAAAGCCTTCTTCGGGGCTCAGACTTACGCTCAAACCAAGGGTGATGTTTGGGAAGTCATACTGCCTCTTAGAGCCTGTAGGCGGCGGTACCCACTTCACAGCGCTAAGGATTTGAAATGGTTTTACAGCACCTGAGTTGTAAACCTGATACCTAGAAAAGCTGGGAACAAGGCAGGTGACAGAGTGTCTTCCTATCTCGTGAGGTGGGCAGGTTGAGGTGGCCTTCCCCACTGGCAGCTGAGGAGCTGCGGATAGCCAGGCGCCATTCATCGGCTTTGGGCAGGAGCCGCTGGAGAGGGGAGGAGGGTGGTGGGAGGGGAGGAGTCACCGCCCTCTCTGTCGTCCCCCTCTCTGTCTCTAGACCGAGACTCTGTGGGGTCCCAGCCCCCCCTGCCCCCGGGCCTGCCACCTGGACACTATGACTCCCCCAAGAACAGCCACATCCCTGTACACTACGACTTGCCTCCAGTTCGGCACCCCCCCTCACCCCCAGTTCGGCGCCAGGACCGCTGAGGAGCCCAGAGGGTGTGCAGAAGTCAGCGTACCTGTTCTTTGCTGCTTGAGGCTGAGGACAGAGCCCACTGTACCCTGCCAGGAGCAGGGAGGGGACTGGCCGGCCATGAATACGAACATGTTTAATAGAAGAAGTGAATGGGGAGGGGATGGGAGCCTGGCTCCCAGGTTCTATCATGGGAACACAGTCAGCAAGAAGTCTGTGTTCCTTTCCCCCAACCCAGTGCTTCCCAAGGCCCCCAGGGCCCTGTGTACATAAACTGCTGGGCTCAGTGTTGCTGGATAATTGATTTCAAATCAATGTAAAAAATGTATATTGGGTAACTTTTCTGTGCACTCCTGGCCTAGGCGCTCTCTGTGTGTGTGTGTGTGTGTGTAGGGGTGTGTATTTGTGTGTGTGTGTGTGTGTGTGTGTGTAGGGGTGTGTATTTGTATATGTGTGTGTGTGTGGTTTCAGAGGAATACCAGGCACTGATCCTGACTTGGGGCACTCACTATAGTGGAGAGGCAGCCCAAACCCAGTTAGCTCTAGATATAGCCTGACTGGCATCCCTGCATTCATCTGGTCCTCCCTCCAATCAGCTGCTCAAAATACAAGCTGGTTTTAGGTTACCTCTGCCTGGCAGTCTCCATTGGTGGCCCATGGCTCTTGGGCTGCAGTCAAAATTGTCCAAAGCGTTAAAGGCTTTACTGGCCTGGCCTGTCTGTCTCTTCAGCCTTACTCTAAACTGTGTTCCCTGTCTCCCTGCTCCAAATACACTGGCCTCTGTGTCCTTCTCTCAGTGACATGGCTTCCTGTGACAGGGACTTAGCACATCTGGAATGCTCTTCCTCGCCCACTCACCTGTTAACTCCTGCTTGTACTCCACATCCTGCTTTCTCTTTCATAGCATTGATGACAGATGTATTTATGCACCAGATACCTGCAAAAGGCCAACAGGGTGCTGGGCACTTCTCTAATGTGTTGGTTTTTAATGTGATTATTTGATTATTCTCTGCCTTCCCCACCAGACTGTAAGTTCCCTGAAAATGGGAATTCCATGTTTATGTTCAACATTGGTTCCCCTCGGCACATAGTAGGCACTCAATAAATGTTCCCCCAAAGGCTGAGTGGCTGAGTGAGTTAAAGGTACCAGGGGTAAATACTGGCAAATGCTAAGATAGATGGGCAAATTGCTCCGAGAGCTACAAGCCTGGGCAGGTCGAAGACTTTCCCAAAAGGCAGAGTTTCTACAGCAGAACAGCACAAGGGCTCAAAGGTGGGAAGGTCCGGAAATGGGGGTTGGGGTGGGGGATGGAATGGAGTGGGCATGAGAGCAGAGGGGACAGGGAGAGGGTGTACTCAGACGGGGGCCCGGTAGGGTCTAGACGACCTGAGGACTTTGAGTCCAACTTTCTAGGAAGCGTGACCCGCCTTCTTAACTCAGTGGATCAACTAAGTCCCCAGACCTCCAGGAAGCAAAATATATGGGGTCGAGATTACAAACCAAGAGCCACGCCAACTCGCCAATTCTGCGGGTCTCTCTGGGCTTCTTCCACCAAGGGCCCTCTCCTTACAGGAGAGGAGGACGGACCCCGGAGACTGGATCTGTCCCTGCCCGGGCTCTTTCCTAGGGTCCTCCGACAGCCATGCCCCCTAATACGCTGAGTTGACACCGGGCTTCCCCCGGGTCAGTGTCGCGGATGACTTTGGAAGGCTCCTAGCCCGCCCCGCCGGCCCCACCTCTCCGCCCTGATCTTGCCCTAGCCCCGCCCCCTCCTTTGGTTCTGTCCGGTCCAGTCCGGGATCCACTCGTCTTCCTCCTCCACAGCCCCGCCCAGGTTCTTCTTTCTCAGTGGGGCCCTCCCGGGCTCCTCTGCTCTTGTGATCCGCTGCCGTCCAGTCGGGCCCACTCTGCCCTGACTCCGCCCTTCTTGGGTGTCCTCCTCCGTGGCTCCGCCCTCCGGGCCCCGCCTCCTACTAGTAGTGACTCTGTGGTGCCCCCTGGCGGCCTCGCGTGCGCTCCGCGGTTGCCCTTTGCCCGCGGCCCGGCCCACCTCGCGCGGTTGTCGTGGAGAGGGACGCGGAGGCGACGCCACCGCAGGCGGGTCCAGCTGGTGCAGGTGGAGGTAGAGACCCTTGATTCAGCCACCTCCAAGGCAAGTCCCACAGGGTCTGGTCCTGCCTCCTCGCCCCCGTGAGGGTCCCCAGAGTCGCTGCGGACGGCAGAGGCATGTCGGGCGAGGCAAGCGCACCATCCGCGACCTCACCCAGGGCCCCGCGTCCCGGGATCCAGAAATCATCGGGTGCAGTGACCAAGAAGGGGGATCGCGGGGCCAAGGAGAAGCCGGCGACCGTCCTGCCCCCGGTGGGCGAGGAGGAGCCCAAAAACCCTGGTACGTTGTTGACGGGGTTGGGGGGTTAGGCCTCTAGGCTTCAGCTCCACGCATTCCCACCAGCCACTCGTCCCTTGGATCAGCCAGACTGGATGGGGCGTCGCCGTTGTGTCAGGCACTAGCGGGCAAGGTAGTAATAATATACTACCAAATACTAGCAGATAATAATAGAATTTCTCGTGCTAAGGAGTGCTGTGTGGAAAAGTACTCCACAGACGGAAGTTCGGTATGTGAATGTAAACAGCGCCTGGCACGTGGTAAGAGTGTTGTAAGTGGTCACACTATTGGGTGTTCACTTGTTATTAGGCTTGTTTCTTCTCTATACTGTGGAGTCCTGCTCTGCCTCCTGTGAGGAGGCACAATGGAGTGGATGGTGAGAGTATTTTTATAAACTGCAAATTTATTTGTTCACTCAACAAACATACATTGCACACCCATTTCAAGTGTCCTGCTCCATCCTGGGATATGAATCACGGTTTCAGTCCCAGCACAGTTCCTACAACCCAGCTTGGCAGACGTTTGTCTTGAACTTGATCTTAAAGAACCCACACTGGTTTGGGATACTGACAAATACAATAAGATGTGCCAATTTTTATGAGAGAAGAGGGTCCATGGAGTGATGGGAAGATGCAGGGGCACTGCCAAGAGTGACTTTGAGTTTTATAGACATTTATTCCAACAATTACTTTTTTGATGTCTGCTCTGTAGCCAGGTCTGATAGAAACAGAATGAGATGGACACAGTCCAGCTGGAATGGAATATACATTCTCTAGGAATCGAACATCATTGGAAAAGTATGCATATGAGTGTGGCTTTTTATGTTGCAAGTGATAGAACCCCAACCCAAACTAATTATCCACAAACGGGAATTGATTGGAAGCCTTCTTGATTCAAACCACCACTTTGCATTGAAGACAGACAGGAACTTGCGATCTCTGGACTCACAGAAAAACAACTTGGGGAAAACGCTCTGATATCAGACCTTAGTCGGGTGCTATCTCCTTGTCAGTGCTGGTGGCTGTGGGAGGGGAGCTATAGGAGCTGGAGAAAGAGCATTTTCTAGAAGGAAAAACAAGACAGTTTAGAATCTCCTATAGATATGAACCCAGCTATCTCTCTCTCTCTCTCTCTCTCTCTCTCTCTCTCTCACACACACACACACACACCCACACACACACAGACACCCCACCCTGGCTGCTGTGTGGGAAATGGAGTAGCAGAGGGGGAGAATGGGGGCAGGGAGATGAGTTACCAGGCATTTTAATAGCCCAGGTGAGGGACAGTTGTAGCTGGAGGAAGGTAATGGGGAGCTAGGTTAAGCTTCTTAGAAAAAGACTTCCATGGTAGAAAAAGAGTTGGTGAAGTAGTGGATGGTGAGGGGAGGGAAAGTGAGGGAGGCAGCAAGAGTGATTCCATGTTTCTGTACTGGATGTGGGATGGGTTAAAGGGCCATCCATGGAGACAGGCATGCATGAAGGAAGAACATGTGAGAGATTTCCAAGGGCTAGTGTTGGCTGAGCAGCTGGGCAGAAGGGTCTGGAGCAGTGAGATGATGTCAGGTCTGGAGATGTGAGTTGGGAGCTGCTGATGTTTGGGTGCATTTAAACCCTGGGAATAAAACAGATTCCCCTGGGGACGGAGGGAGTAGAGCCAGAGACAGGAAAGGGCTCAGAACCCAGCCTCAGGGATCTTAGAGGAGGAGGAGCTGACAGAGGAGCCAGAGAGGCCAGACAGAAAGGGAGTGATAACGGGACATGGCCACATGGTCACAGAAGCTTTAGCAGGGGCACTGTGGCAGGGTTCATATAGGGCAGAGAGTGAAGGCAGATGCAGGAAGGTTTACAGATTTAGAGAAAACCCCATCTGGTGGCTTCCTTTCAAGAAGCTATGAGGTAAGCTCACAGTGAGCCTGAGGAGGGAATGTGAGAGGGGAGGAAAACAGGAGTAAGGCCCTTTCAGGGCTGTGCTTCTCACTGAGTGGCTGCTAGCTGAAGCCCAGATGTGGAATATTTCCATCATCGGGGGCGTGCTGTTCTAGAACGGGGTTCTCGGGTGCCCTCCTTGGCCCATCTTTGGTGTCATCTGTGAACTTGTTAGGGCTTCCCAGGTGGCTCAGTGGGTAAAAAATCCACCTGCCAATGCAGGAGACACAGAAGATTGGGTTCAATCCCTGGGTCAGGAAGATCCCCTGAAGGAGGGCATGACAACCCACTCCAGTACTCTTGCCTGGAGAATCCGCGTGGACAGAGGAGCCTGGCGGGCTACAGTCCATGGGGTCACAAAGTGTTGGACACGCACAGTGAGCTTGTTGGAAACGCAAATTCATGGACTTTGCTTAAGACTATGGGATCAGAATCCAGGAAGGATGGGGCTCAGGAAATTCTTCACAGGCTTTCCCGATGATTCTTACAGACAGATGTTAAGGTTTGAGAATCTGTTTAGAGAAGATGATGTGAGTGAAGCAAGGAAGGATGGAGGGGTTCTCCCAGCAGAGAGAAGAGCTTGGGAAAGCAGGCCCTGTGCAGAAGTCAGCTGTACAAGGGGCTTCCCTTCACATCCCAGTGCCTCCTCTCATTTGCCCTCACNTTTGAGAATCTGTTTAGAGAAGATGATGTGAGTGAAGCAAGGAAGGATGGAGGGGTTCTCCCAGCAGAGAGAAGAGCTTGGGAAAGCAGGCCCTGTGCAGAAGTCAGCTGTACAAGGGGCTTCCCTTCACATCCCAGTGCCTCCTCTCATTTGCCCTCACCCTGCTGAGCACACAATCTCCCAGTGGCCCACACGCTGCGCACAGCATCCCCGCTGTCAGCTGCAGGAATTCTCTTCTCTGGGCACAGCCCCTGCAGCCTGTGGCCTGGGTGATGTTGCTGCGGGGTCTCCAGGCTGCCCCACAGGCTGTCATCAAGCCCACCCTCTGCCTCCAGAGTCTTCCCTTTGCTGGGACACCCTTTCCCATCTCAAGGAACCACTTCTTGCTGGGAGGCCCATGTAGGAGCAGGGAAGAGCAGGCATCTTTGGGTACTCAGACACCTCAGGCCTGCAGACCCCTCTGGATGGGAAGTGCTGGGCATTTGCCTGAATTACTACAACTCCTGAATGAGTTAAGATTTCCAAAGCACTTAGAACAGTGTGGGACAGGAGTACGGGCTCTACCCATGTTTCTTAAATAAAGGCCTACCGCCCTGCTTGGCCTCAGTCTGCGCGTCAGGTTGGGGAGTAGGGGTGGGGAGATGGCGAGGTCCTTGTGGGTTCCTTCCTTTTCTCACATCAGGCCTGGGCCTTCTTTCTTCGTGTGGCCCTGGACAGTCCCCGCAAGGAAGGAACAGGGGAGGTGGCTGGGCTCGGGAGGCAGAGGTCCCCTCCCTCCAACCTCAGGGAGCGGAGAGCCGGAGTGGAAGCGGCCTTGACCCACGGGATGGGGGGAGGAGCCGAGGCGCCCGCCTTGTCGACATTCCAAGCCCGTTAGTCCCTTCTTCCAGGTCTCGATTTCCCACTGTTTCCTGTCGAGTGTTTTCAGTGTCGGTCTCTAGAACGCATCTTACATGCTAAAAATGGCCGTAAGGATGTCTGCTTCTATGGAGGGGCTTCGGGCCGCCCAGAGGCCCGAAGCCCCGTGCAGGCGAGCGTGGGAACGCGGCGCTGGGCCCGGATCCCGGGCCGGAGGGGGCGCGGGGCTGGGTGGGGCGTCCTCTGGTCTCTGCTGCCCTCTGGTGGCGGCCTTGGGCTCCAGCCGGCGAGCTCCGCGCGGCTCGGCCCTTCCCCGCCTACTCTCGTCCCCGCCGCTGCAGAGGAGTACCAGTGCACTGGCATCCTCGAGGTGGATTTCGCTGAGCTCTGCACGCGGTGGGGCTACACGGACTTCCCCAAAGTGGTCACCCGGCCCCGACCACAGCTGACCTTCGCCCCCTCGGCCTCTACGTCGGAAAAGCCCACAGTAGGTGAGTGACAGCGGAGCCGCTAGGATGTCTGTCAGGGCCACAGCGTCCGTCCCCAGCCTCCCATCGCACGGCGGGCGGAACGGTGGGGACGCAGGGCATTGTGCGTGTGACTGAGGGGGGGGTGGATTTCAAGGGCGTGGGTGAGGAGGCAGGTGTGGGGGTTTGTTGCGGGGACTCTCCTGTCTCTCCGTGGGGGCTGTCCCGGCCTCTCTGGCATCCGTAGGTTGGCCGGATCGTGGGGTCCGGGGCGGTGACTCTACCCTCTCCCTCCTTNCAGATCTAGACCCTTAAATCTATTTCTCACTTCCACTGTATAATCATAAGGGATTTGATTTAGGTCAACATAATAAAATAATAAAAAATAAATGCAATCAGGTTCAGATGCTAGATGAGCCAGGCTGAAATGCTGGGCAGATATCATGAAAGAATTTTTTTTTCCATGGGAGAAATTTTTTAACAGAGAAGTTTATAGCCATTAGTTCCATGTTTTTTGTGACTTGGAAAAAGACCTCCAACCTGTCAATACTGTTGGAGAAGCCATTGCCCTGTGGAGGGGTCATGTACTGGGTAACTGTTGCTGTGTAACAAGTTACTGCAAATTATAGTGGCTTAAAACAACAAACGTTTATTATCTCACAGTTTCTGTGAGTTAAATCCAGGTGTAGGTTAGCTGGCTCCTTTGGCTCAGGGTCTCGGTGGGGTTGCAGTAAGGCTGTTCGCTGGGGTTGCTGTCATTTTGGGGGGTGTGGGGTGGTGGTGGTGGAGCATCGGCAGCCAAGCTCACTTACATAGCAGCTGATTGGCTGCAGTGCCTCCACTTGTGAGCCTTTCCCTAGGTCATCTGGGCGCTCTCACCTGGCAGCTAGTACCAGAGAGCACCCCAGTTGGAAACCACAGCCTTTTTGTAACCTAAACTTGAAAGTGACCTCTCATCGCTTTGCCCTTTGCTTATTCATTAGAGGTGAGTCACTAGGTCAGCCACACTCAAGGGAAGAGGATTACACTGGGGCATGGATATCAAGAAGTGGGGATCACTGGGGTCATCTGAGGGGCTCCTGTACCATCTTAGAGGCTCCGGTCACTAACTCTGGAGAGCAACCCCTTCACATGGCACACTTCTGGATTTCTAGTCTGGAGAAGGGTCACAGATAATTTCCTGTGTCAGGGAGTTGGGGGGTGGGGCATGTTCCCAAACTGCTCGCCAGAGTCCCACCCTCCCTCTGTCCCCTCCCCTCCCCTGGCTTCAGCGGTGCCTCTTGGGTCTCAGATCTCCCCCGCCCTTAGGAAGGTGTCTCTGGAGGGGAACCCACTGCCGGAACAGTCCTACCACAAGCTCATGGGAGCAGACAGCACGTGAGACTCCTTCCCCTCACCCCCTTTCTCTGGGCTCGTCCCCCATCCCCGGTAATCCTTAGTTCCCACCCTGCCTTGTCCCTCTAGCACCTCCCCAAGGACCCTCAGTTCCCCACCCTCAGACCCGAATGGCCCTCCTCATGCTCCCAAGTTTTCCGAGGTTACCGAGCCGCCCAGGAGCCCAGGTTTCCTGAGACCCGCGTTCTCCCTCTGGTTGCCCAGGATTGCGCATTTGTCTCTGCGGAACAACAACATCGACGACCACGGGGCGCAGCTCCTGGGTCAGGCTCTGTCTACGCTGCACAGCTGCAACCGGACCTTGGTCTCGCTCAACCTGGGCTTCAACCACATCGGGGACGAGGGCGCGGGCTACATCGCGGATGTGCGTGCGCAGCGGGCAAGGTCCCACGCGAGCTGCGGCGCTCGGGGCCAGCCGGCTGGCTCACTGCGCCTCCCCGCCCCCGCAGGGCCTCCGGCTCAATCGCTCCCTGCTCTGGCTGTCCCTGGCCCACAACCGCATCCAGGACAAGGGCGCCCTGAAGCTGGCTGAGGTGGGTGTGCGGGATGGGCGGGGCCGAGGAGAGACCCCCGCTCCCCTCCCCGCTCCCCGGACGGCTGATGGCCAGGTGCCGCCGTCCCGCCCCAGGTCCTGCGCCCCTTCGAGCTGACACATACCGAGGTGGTGGAGCGCCGGCGCCTCCTGCTGGAGAAAGGTTCGCAGGAGCGCTCGCGATCGGTGAGGAGCGCCCCGAGCCGGAGAGCTGAACCGCTTCCCAAGTTGGCCTCTTTCAGAGGGCTGGACGTGTCCTAACCCGTCTTCTCTCCCTGTGCTGTAACTGTTTTTCTCTGCGACCTCAGCACACATCTAACAAAAGTTTGGTCTCTAACCGCAGAGCCACTCCGCTGACGGCAGCGTGTGTGTTGGTTAAGAGAAAGGACTAAATTTATAGACCGCAGGGACTTGGAATCTGGCTCATCCACAAAACAGCTTGAGACCTTGGGCGTGTGACTGAACCTCTCGGGGCCCCAGTTTCCTCATCTGTAAAATGGGGATAACTGTACCTCATAGGATTGTTGCGAGGATTAAATGAGTTAATTCAGCTAATGCACTTGGAAAAGTGCCTGGCACTTTGTTAGCTAGTTTTCTCCCCTCGGTATGAGCCGAAATGCCTTTCCTACCCTCCCACCCCCACTCCCAAACTCATCCCAGGATCCCTCTGCTATTTGTCCCTAAAATGCCCCGTAAGATTCCCAAATTATGTTAGCGTTTAGGCAGGGAGATTCGGATGGGGATGCTGCCAGCCTGATTGCCACCCAGGCACAAGTAAAGGGGGCACTGGCTTCTTCCTCTTCCATCCCCCACCCCCCCCCCCCATTTGTGAGCACAGCCTTCCACCTCTCGGCACGGGGACTCCAAAACAGAGCGTGACAAGAATCAGCTGATGGGGGTCAGCAGTTTTGCATTGGTGGAGAAGGACAAGACGCAGACAGTGAAGACACCCAAGAGTCTGGGCAAGAAAAAGGAGAAGTCGGGGGTAGGTGTGCTGGGAACAGCAGAGTCTTGGGCGCTGGAGGAATAGGGGAGGAAGCTTCCTTGATAAACAAGTCGGGTGGAGGCTGAAAGGCCTTTGAAGGTCCATCTCAGGCCCAGGGTCCTAGTGCTGACCCCTTCCCACATCTGCTTCCCATTCCCCAGAGAGTCAGGACCCTCATCTCTCTTCTTACGTCCTCCATAGGAAGTGGTGAAGAAAGAGGAGAAGTCAGGGCCTGGGCAGTCACCTACACAAGGAACCCCTAAGAAAGAAGACTCCGCAAAGGCAGGCAAGGGGAGTAAGTGCTGGCACCCGCCTGCAGGTGGTGGAAGGCGCAGCCCTGGGCAGGATGAGCCGCCTGCCCTGAGCTAGCCTTTTAGTGGATGCTGTTGGAAACCCCAACCAGCCCCTCACTGCACTCCACACTGTTTCCCTGGGCTGGACCCCTGTGGCTCCGCTCTCAGAGGAGGAATCCCCGGCCCTGCCTGGCTGGAGCCCCCCTCCAGCTCTATTTCTACTGCACCCGAACCCACAGTGTGAGGAGACCCCCTCCTCGCCCCAGCCTTTCTCTGGGGAAAAGGGGTGGTGGCAGAGGTCTGCCCTGTGCATTCTGGCTCCTCTTCCTACTCCAGAGGTAACCATCCCTGAGCAGAAACTAAGCAAGGGAAAGGGGGCCAAGCCTGGGAGCAAAGAGAAGCGCAGCACCCTCATGGAGTCTGAGGTAGGCTGGGAGGAGTGGGTGGGGAGCACGTCCCCGGGGCCCAGGCCCCCAGCCCTCCTGGGAAGCAGTCTCCAGTCCTGTCGTGTGGCAGCAGCCACTTCACCTGGGATTGTGCCCTCTGGCCTGCCTGCTCCTGTCCCAGCCTGGGCTTTGCAGGGGGTAACAGAGCTCAGTGCCCCTTGCCTTCTATTAGGAGCCCCGTTTTTGATCCTTGCCTCCACTCAGTCTGCTCCCCAGATGCCATCTGTTCGTCTCTACCACACCCACAGTTGCAGAGGGAAGAGCCCTTTGGCCCTGCCAGCAGCTCCCCCGGGAGGGGCAGGGTGTTTTCCTGGTCGTGGCACTGCCCTCACAGCAACTTGAGACCCTCCCCTTTGCCCTTGCAGCCTCCCTTTTCTCTTTCAATGTGGACCAACTTGTCCCTTGCTTTGAAAACTTCCCTGGACTGCTGACTCCGTAGCGCCCGCCCCCGACAGTGGAGTCAGCTGCCCAAGGGCTATGTGCACTTACGCAGTCACACGTGGGCTATTGTGATTTGCTTCACTGCGATTCAGATACTGCATTTTTTAAAGTTACAAATTGAAGGCTTGTGGCAACCCTGCATTAAGCAAGTGCCATCTTTTTCCCCCAACAGCCCTTGCTCACTTTGTGTCTCTGGGCTACCTTTCGATACTATTTCTCTCAGTAGTTCAGGTTTTTTTCATTATTACAGTTGTTACGGTCATCAGTGATCTTTGATATTACTACTCTGATTCTCTGAAGGCTCAGACGATGGTTAGCATTTTTTTTTTAGCAAGAGTATTCTAAAATTAAGTATATACTTTGCTTTTTTTAGACATAATGCCATTGCACATTTAGACTGTAATATAAACGTAGTTTTTATATGCACTGGGATGCCGCTTTATTGGAACTGAACCCACATCTCCGATGTATGCCTGTGTTCCAAGACCTCCCCACCCTAGGCTGGGAGCAGCTGCTNAAATTAAGTATATACTTTGCTTTTTTTAGACATAATGCCATTGCACATTTAGACTGTAATATAAACGTAGTTTTTATATGCACTGGGATGCCGCTTTATTGGAACTGAACCCACATCTCCGATGTATGCCTGTGTTCCAAGACCTCCCCACCCTAGGCTGGGAGCAGCTGCTGTTTCTCCCCAGGATGATTGCATTTCCCTCTCATCCTGCCTTCAGAGCCATCTCTGTTAGAAAACCATGAACTTGAATGCCAACACCACTTCACACCTCTGCACCTGTTGGCACTTTCCCCTCTTCATCTGATAAGGACCACACGCTCCCAGGCCATCTCCTGCAGGATAGACTGCTCCCGAGCCGGGATAGCTGTCCCTCCCCTGTCCGCCCCGTCCCCACCCCCCTGCCCAGTTCTGCTTCCCTCTGTCAGCTCCAACGCCATACTGCATTAGTCTCAACTCTGGCTTCCCCGCACAGAGCTGCTTCTTGAGGGTATGGGCTTAATTTATCTTTGTATCTCCAGCACTCGGGACAAAGCCTGGACTATAACCGGCCCTCAAAACATGTATGTTGAATGAATGAATGAATGGCCTGTTGACCAGCTCCCTCTCCTCTGCTGCAATTAGTATTCTGCCTTAGCAGCTGCTTGGGGAAGCTGCTGAGATGGTCAGCCCTCTCCTGGAGCCTGTGGAGCACCGAGACGGCAAAGTTTTCCTGCCTGGGAACAAGGTCCTCCTGCACCTCAATCTGCTCCGTACGTTTGCCAGGGCCCCCTGCTTTCCTCAGGAGGCTGGCTCGTCCCCCGGCGGCCACTAGGTCGCCCCCATGGCGCTCCATGGGGCCAACCTGGTTCTCCAGTGGCTGGGTGTCACTTGAAGGCCCTCTTGTGTGGGGCTTTGGGGCGGGGGGGAGTCTGGGCTCTGGGTCAGGCAATTAGAGAGCAGAGAGGAGCAAGATGAAAGACTGTGGGAAGTGAGACAAAAAGGAGAGCTCGAGTGAAGGACCAGGTCCGGTGTTAGTCTGGGCGAGTGAGCTGGAGGAGCAAGGGGATTAGTAGTGTATCGGCAAGGAGGTGGTTGGCGCCCCAAGGCCACCTCGTCTACTCCTTCCACCAGGAAACCGCATCACAGAGGTGGGGCTGGAGGCCTTCCTCACTGTGGTGCAGTACCAGGTACAATTCGCCAAATCCAAGAGCCCGTCCAAGGGCCCCGTGGGGCTGCTGTGGCTGTCCCTGGCGGTGAGTCCCCATCAGCCTCTCCTGCTCTGTTCCCAAGGCAGGCCCTGCAGTTTCCCTGTCCTTTTATCACTACACAGCCTTCATCCCTCTTGCCATGAGACCGGCAGTCAGGCTCCTTTTTGCTTTTTTTCCCATGCCCCCCCCCCCCAGGCCCCTAACCCGCCTTGTCCTGGGAAATGATTTTCCCTCGGATGATTCACCTTCATTGCTTTTGTTAGCTATCAGCGTGTCCTTTCTTCTTTCAGAAAAACTGCTTCTCCCCACAATGTCCTACGTACACTATGATTCAGGAGTTGATGCTGCCAAGGGACCCTATCAGTAAATCCAAGCACAAAGAGGAGGAGCCGGTGGCTTCTTCCACCTAGCCCCCGCCCTCTGCTTTTCCCCAGAGATTCTGGGCCACGGAAGTGCCTCCTTTCCATGAGTGGGCTGGACCTCACTGCGGAAAACTCAGATCACTAACAAAGTCTATTGCTGTACTTCTTTCCTTGAGGTTGTCTGCAAGCTCTGTCCCAGAACTACTCAGAATATTTAGACTTTATGCTTGTTGAAAGTGTGTTAATATGGCCAGAAATGGCCAAATCGCTTTATGGTTCTGGTGGGGGGTGATCTCAGCCCCTCTGCTTGTGGTCGGCCACGGGCATTGCTCCCCCGCCTCCTCAGGACCTAGTTCTTGCTTGCCCAGCCTACAGTCGCCCCCTCCTCCCCCACCAGAGGACATGTGATATGCCAGGGTTCTCAGTGTCTCTGGACTTGAGGGGCAGAAGAAGTCTTGGGAGAGCAGCCAACAGGCCCAGCAGAGGGGAAGAGTGGGTGGGGCAGAGGCAAGGAGCGCAAGCTCCACCATTCCCCCTTCTCAGACCCCGCCCCCCCAGACTGGTCTGGAGGAGAGGCAAGGGCGCAGCTCGTGAGAACACGCTGACAGGGCTTGGAGAGGGTGCCGAGTCCCTCATCACGTCTGCAGCAAAGGCGAAGCACTAAATATGGACCCTGATGACACTGCCTACTGCCGCCAGCGCCCAGAAACCAGAGCCACCCAGACAGTGCTGGGGCAGGAGAGGCCGGGGCCCTGACTTCTCACCCTTCAGTGCTGCGTCCACTGAGATGGCCTGACCATGCCTCCGGAGCCCAGGGCTGCCTTCTGGGGAGCTGACATTCACTCTTCCGGGAGCTGCCTGAGAAGCGTCCTTCTTCACCCCTGAGCACATCTAACCTGGTCACATCCTCTCGACCCCCACTCCGCTTTCCGTTGCCTCAACAGAGATCTGCTCTCTGTGAGGCTATGTGGCCCCCACAGTCCCCTCTCTGCCTCCAGCCGCCAGCACTGCTGCTTGGCCTCTTGGAAGCTGGCCGCTGAAGGGAGCAGGGTGCAGGAGCAGCTCTTTGAATCTGCAATGCTGAGGACGTCACAGGTGCTTGGCGATGACCTGTCATCCCAGCCTCTCCTGCGGGTAGCAGGAGACACTTATCTCAGTTTAAACACTGAGATAAGTCTGAGGCCTTCTAAAGCTTCCGTGGAGCCTTGCAGCCCATGTTCTCATCCCTACACTTTATCAAGAATGGTCGTGTATTCATTCTGATGCCCAACTAGACCGTAAGCTCCTGAGGTCAGCACTCAGCATTATGCTGGGTTTAGGAGGTAAAAAAAAAAAAACAGAGGGGAAAGAGAATCTGTCCCTTAGTCCAACAATGAGAGCAAAGAGAGGAGGTCTGAATGGTTACAGTCCTGGGGATGCGGCCATGTCTGACAAGTTGCTTCTGGAGGGTGTCAGAGCCTGCTAGAGCACTCAGAAGGCATCTGGCCAGGTTTCTGAGATGACCCTCCCCTGTGTGTTGCCTTTAAAGTCCTAAAGCTCGCTGAGGGCAGCCCATGAGGGCTCTTGACTCTGGGACCACTGCTCCTTTGTGTATGTGTGTTTAAACTGAGATAAGTGTCTTTGTATGTCTTAGCTGTAGGGGCTGTATCACTTGGTTTGCCCACCTGAAGTTCAGGAAGTGTGTCCTGGAGCTTTGGGAGAGAATATGGCAAGGCCTGGGTCTGGGGGCTGCGTTCCATTCCTTCTATCCAATGCTAACCGGTCTCAGAGGGAATAACTACAGTATCTTTGATCACAGTGGTTCCAAGAATCACACACATACCACCACAGTTGAAGAATATTTAACTTTTCTTAAAAAAAAGAAAAAAAAAAACCAAAACTTAACCATGAAAGGAAGAAAATAAAAGAGTATACATTATTTTAACAGCAAAACAGTCGTTTCCATATCTATACTTTATATATTATATATATATATTTATATATATATGTATATATACACCTAGCACAGTGTGTATATTCTATTAGTCAGTGGGGGTGGAGTGGGTGCGGTAATGGGGGCCAAGGCTGTGGTAGCCCCTGGGGATGGTCCTAGGTTAGTTTAGGGACTCCAGCATTCAACCCCCTACCCCCCGTCCTGGGGCCCAGTTTTCAGCTCTGTACCTGATACACTGGTTTTCTACAGGGAGAGGGTGGGGAAGGGTGGACACAGGTGGGGTAAGAAGTTCCCCTGAAGATGAGAAGTCCTGGGAGGGAGGGGGGAGCTCAGCACCGGGCCAAGGAGGCTGGAAGCTGGAGGCCTCAGGGATGGCTCCACCTCTGGGCCCTGATCCTGGAGCTGGGCCGCTAACTAGGAGACCCAAGTGAAGCTCCGGTTCCCTAAGCAGCCTCTCTGTAACTGCCCCCAGTGCTCCAGGGTCAGAAACAAAAAAGGGTGAAGTTATTTACAATCGCAGAGATACACATACAATACATACATATTTATAGGAAACCAAAGTGACAAAGAGGAGAGGTGGAGACACCCACCCGGCCTGGGGGTCCTGTGGAGGAGTGGGGGAGGAACAAAGTGCATTTACACCGGGGCTGCCTCCTTAAACGCACACTGGCTCGTCTGAGGGCACCCACACATACAGGCGCGCACAAGTGCGTGGGGACGAGGGGGCCTTTCAGATGCAGTCTGCATGCTTAGGAGACAGGAGGCCTTGAAGGGGTGGGTGAGGGGAGGGGAACAGACACTGACACTCAACTCCAACATGAGCAGACGAGCAACATGCGGATCTCCCCCGGGGCCTGGGCTGGAAACTTCTCAACCGCCTCCACCAAGAGGAGCTCTGCGGTCTCCCCACCCTGCGCCCTGCCTCAGGCCAGTCCCTAGCGGAGGAGTGGGGATGTGAGGGCTCAGTGGTTCCGACAGCTACGGTCCTGGGGATGTGGCTGTGTCTGCCGTGCCGTCTTCCATTGGAGTGGGGCCTGTGGGGAGCGGGGACCGCGGTGAGGAGCTGGCCTCCGAGACAGCCCTCCCCCATGTCTCTCCTGGGCAGTCCTCAGGCCTGTGAGAGCAGCTCTTTAGTGCCATCCTCCGGTGACAGGCGTTCTCCACCAGAAACCTCAGAGTTTCCCGTGGGGCCTGGAAAGGGCTGTCTATTGAATCCCACTTCTGTTTTGTTGGCCCCCAAACCCATGAGTAGGTATGGGTCTGCCTGCCCGAGTGGGAGCACAGCTGTGGCCCCGGCCCACAGAATCTGCTTCTGAACCACTTATTAAGGATGGGTTCCGGATGTGAGACTAGGTTCCTCCTGGTTGATTATCTCCAGAACCCAAGAAGAAAAGAGGGTTCAGTTCTAACGTTCCCACTTTCAGGGGAGCTTTTCTCCTGAAGCTGAGGAAATGAGTGAATGAACTGTACTTGAGGAGAAAAAAAATGGGACCCCTTCTCAGAACTCCATCTTCTCATAGCCATGTGGTGATATTTCCTCAGGAGCCGACGGCCTTCTCCACGCACCCACCCCCCAACAACCCCGGAGGACCTCACTCACCGTCCTCCGGACAGGGCCCCAGTTCGTGGCTGTCCGTGGAGTCCGAGGCCAGGGTCTCCTTGGCTGGAGGGGAGAGGGAGCTTTCTATCCATCTAGCTGCCTCTGTGTGGAAACTGCCCACAGGCGTGGTGCCGCCAGATGACTGGCCCCCGAGGGACCTGAGCAGCTCTCCATGGGCCAGCTCCATGTCCTGGAAGAGTAGCAGAGGGACACCTGCTCTGCAGCCCCTCTGGGGAAGAGGCTGTGCTTGAGGGTGGCGGGGTGGGCTGAGGCCAGAGCCTCAGGCCAGGATCTAGGGCTCCTGCGGAAACAGCTCTTGAGGGTGACGGGTCTCGGGGGATGGACTGCGCTCTGCGGACCCGAGCCCTTACCTTGAGCCGGTTGAGCTTGAGGGTAAGCTGCTCGATGGTGCGGAAGATCATGCCCACATCCCTGAGGGCCAGACCTGGGGGAGAGCGGCTGGGGCGCTTTTGATCATGGCCTCCCTGAAGTGGGGGCTGAGGCTCTGTCTGCCAGGCAGGGAGGCCATCGGGCTGGGAAGGGCTCGTGTGTGCTCCTGACGGGTCAGTACTTGAGTCAGGGGGTCCAGCCGGCATGCTGACGTAAAAGCAGTTCCCTGTCCCCAGCAAGACAGAGAGATTAGGAGGCAAACAGAGGAAGTCCAAGCTGTCTTCTGCTCCCCCAGTGTCTCCCAGGCTGACCCATGGGCCCAGGAAAGCCGTTGCAGATGAGCTCAGAGCAGGCTGGCCCCAAGCTGCCTACCAGCCTCCCAAAACCCTTCGCCTTGAGAACCTTCGCGATGGCGATATTGCCCAGGGGGGCCCACACCAGGGGAAGACAAAGCAGCTAGTGGTGGAGGTTAAGGGAGAAGGGGCAGGGTGGTTGTGTCTCTTCTGGGAAACCGCAGTGGCCCCCATTCCCTGAAGGAAGGGTGAAGAGGCGGTAAGGGCTTCAGGTGCTTCTGAAAGAGGTGGGTGGGCGCCTTCTTCTTCTGCCCCATCTCAGGCTATGCTGAACTTCAACACAGCCTCCTCCCCAGTGGCCAATTACTTTGTGATCTTTGAGATACTCAACGCATCAGAGGGGATCAGGGACAGCTAGAGAAAGATGCCGAGGGTCCCTGACAGGACAGTCAGCACGGTAAATGTCCAGGAGCCTGGAAGGCCTCGCAAGCCCTTTTCCGCAGTGACACTGACTAGTATGGTGGTTGGTGTTGGGGGAGAGGTGGCTCAGAAGGTCAGGCTAAGGACACTGCGCTCACCTCCCCCACCTCCTGTGACTCAGCACAGCTGCTTCACTCTGCTGCTCTCAAAGGGGCCTGTGCAGCTCTTGGAGNCTTTTCCGCAGTGACACTGACTAGTATGGTGGTTGGTGTTGGGGGAGAGGTGGCTCAGAAGGTCAGGCTAAGGACACTGCGCTCACCTCCCCCACCTCCTGTGACTCAGCACAGCTGCTTCACTCTGCTGCTCTCAAAGGGGCCTGTGCAGCTCTTGGAGAGGGGCTGGCACAAGTCTGGCCCCCCCATCTTGAGGCCCACACCCTACTCTCCCTGACTCCAGACAGTTGAGGGAGTGTGCGTGGTGGTGCGTGTCCACGTGACTGCAGTCAGGCGTCTAACCCCGGAGGCCCAGCTCTGCCCTCAAGGGCTCCCATTCCAGCCCTGCCTGCCTCTGGCTCCAAGGAGAGGTTCATTACCCGCAGCCTTTGCTCCGCCTTCCGCTTCGAGTGGCTCAGGCCCTGACTGGCCACTCTCTGGTATTGCAGGGACCACCTTGCTGCCTGCCACCTCCGCTGCACCAACACCACCACCAGGGAGAGCAGAGACCAAGAGAGAAGGAAAGGGAAGGGAGACAGAGCAGGAAGGAGAGGGAGAAAGAAGAGGCGGGTGTGGGGCGGGGGGGTGGGGGTGAAGAAAGAGAAAAAAGGAAGAACAAAGTAAACACAAGGTCACACATGACTATACCCCTCGGAGCTACAGAGAACTGCTCCACCAGTCCACCAGTTCACCAGAGAGAGAGAAGGAAGATCAGGTCCCAGAAACCCAGGAAAGAGAGCAGACCTCGGGCAGCTGGAGAGAAAAACACTCCTGGAAAAGGAGGCAGAGCTGGGCACTGGGGAAGAAAGGAGACCCCCTGGCACTGGTGTGGACGCCCCCCACCCCTCAAGAGTACCCTGCGCACTTCCCCTGCTGCACTCCTCAGACCAGGCTGCCCTCTCCTCAGCTGACTCTTCCCGTCGTCTGGGCTTTGGCCAGACAAACCTGCCCTGACCCCCGTCCCAGCCAGTCCTGGCTTTTCCCATCTTAAAACCAGGGCCGCCTAGCTCCCTGATCATTCACCAGAGCCCCTCAGTCTCATGCGGCTCCCCAGCCTTGTCCTGTAGCCCCTCCTCTTGGCTCTGCCTGCAGACCCACCCCGCCTCCGCCTCACATATCAGTGGTTCCTTACTGCTCTCTGGAGCCACCAGCCGGAGCCCTCTGCCCGTGTCTTCCTGGGGATGAAGACCTTGAGAAGAGCCCCACTTCTCCTTAGGACTGCAAGAGCAGTGAAGAACGCTAGCAGAAACTTATTGGCAGCTGACTTGTGCCACAGTGATATCCTCATAACGAATGAAGTCCAGAGGGGCTTTAGAATTTCTCCCAGGGTCACAGGGATATTAAGTAACGGAGCTAGGACCCGGTACCTCGGCTGTCTGACCCCAAAGCCTTTACATGATGTCAACGTGTCATCTTCCCCAGGGTCGGGACAAAGCTCTGCACACGTGGCTTCCAGACAGGGGCAGAGGGAAGCAGCCCGCTGGAAGACTCGATGCTCCCCTAGCACAGCTGGCCAGCTGGCCATGTGCCCCCCGGGGACACCCGGCTCACTTTACCTTTTCTCACAACTTTGTAACTCCCTGTGCCCTCGGTGCTTGAAGCTCCTTCCTCCGGATTCCTGTCTAGCTCGGAAGACTCCCAGATCCCAGAATTCCTGGTCCTTGGGGGCAGCTGCTCCAGAGAACGTAAAGCCATGTCCTCCTCCCCTGGCTGGCTCCACTCTGGCCCCGAGAGTGGGGCACTGTCCCCTTCAGCCCCAGTAGGCGCTCGCCCTGGGGAGCCTGGGTCCCAGGGGTGCGAAGTGATGCTGTTGATGGAGGGTGTAGGGGTCAGGTCGTCCTCGGGCTCCCCAGCAGCCCGTGGGTCCGTGGGGTGACCAGGCAGCAGGCTCCACAGGATCAGGTGCCGCAGGTTCTCCACTGGAGGGGAAACATGGGGACGGCTTCCTGGACACAGGACCGCACACCTGGAGGTAGGGGGCTGCTGCTCCCTTCTCCCCCCCTCCCCCGCCCGTGCCGGTGACACTGCCTCTGCAGTCACAGGGTGGAGCTGGGGGACCCTGGCCAACCAGCCGGGAGGTGGGCTGAAGGCTGGGGTGGGGGGACAGCAACAACAACCGTCTCTCTGCATCCTTCTCTCCTCGAGCACAACCCAGGGAGAGCCTCTGAGCAGGCCGAGTGGGGTACCTGCCTGTTGACACTGGCCAAGCCGCTGGGGCACTGTGGGCTGACAGCCAGGGCCAGGAGGCACTCACCGTCCTCCAGGGCTGCGTCGGCGAGTCCTTCCATGAACAGAGGGCCTGGGAGGGGCAGGAGGATGGGGTCCCTCGTCCTGCTGCCCCTGTGCTCGCTGTCCAGCGAGGCAGAAGAGTGAGGCAGCGCTCCCAGCTCCTCTTCTTCCACGCTGCCCTCCTGCTCAGCATCTACCAGCAGGGCCGAGTGCTTCCCTTGGACCCTCTGCTGGCACCCCATGCCTGTTTCGGATGGGAGGACAGAGTAAAGCAGGGAAAGAGGGAGGGCATGTACGGGCTGATCCCAGGTCCAGCTTCGGGTTCAAGGGGCTGGGGACACTGGCTGATTCATGCCACACGGTTTACTGAGCCTCAATCATGGCCAGGCACCGTCCCAGGCTCCTGGCACACATCAGAAAAAAACAGAGATCTCTGCCCTGTGGAACTTAAATTCTAATTGACGAACACAGAGAAAAAGAAAATAAGTTAATTAACTACACGAATTAGCGAAGAAGTGGGACAGGAATGAAATAACCATGCGCGGGGGTACGGGAGATCAGGAGTGCTGGTATCAACCCGAGTGGTCGGCGCAGGTTCTTGGTGCGAAGTGACAATCTGCCTGCACAGAGACTTGCAGTGGGGTGGGAGTCTTGAGAGGCATTCAGGCGGGGAAAGCGAGAACAGACCCAGTCGGGGGGCCGACTCGCAGAGAGCTCTCTCTGAACTTGAGGTGGCAGGCTTCTTCACGTTAAAAGCTCACAAGAGCTCTGCTGCGGACCCTCGTGCCCCTGTTGACCCCACCCTACTGACTCCATCTTCGGCCCTCTGAGCTCCGCCCCGCNAGGTCCAGCTTCGGGTTCAAGGGGCTGGGGACACTGGCTGATTCATGCCACACGGTTTACTGAGCCTCAGTCATGGCCAGGCACCGTCCCAGGCTCCTGGCACACATCAGAAAAAAACAGAGATTTCTGCCCTGTGGAACTTAAATTCTAATTGACGAACACAGAGAAAAAGGAAATAAGTTAATTAACTACATGAATTAGCGAAGAAGTGGGACAGGAATGAAATAACCATGAGCGGGGGTACGGGAGATCAGGAGTGCTGGTATCAACCTGAGTGGTCGGCGCAGGTTCTTGGTGCGAAGCCTGCACAGAGACTTGCAGTGGGGCAGGAGTCTCGAGAGGCATTCAGGCGGGGAAAGCGAGAACAGACCCAGTCAAGGGGCCGACTCGCGGAGAGCTCTCTCTGAACTTGAGGTGGCAGGCTTCTTCATGTTAAAAGCTCACAAGAGCTCTGTTGCGGACCCTCGTGCCCCTGTTGACCCCACCCTACTGACTCCATCTTCGGCCCTCTGAGCTCCGCCCCGCACTCCCCCCCAGGACTCCCGTGCCAGCACATCTCTGAGGGCATCCCGTTCTCCATGAGGAGCCACCAGACTCTACCCGACTGCCCCCGCCTCCTTCTCACGGGGGAAGCTCTGTTCACTTGAGCCTGTTCTTTCCTCTTCCAGACCTCCTTCCTCATTCTGCACTTCTCTGTTCTTATGGCCCTTTATGGCTCTCTCCCATCACCCCCAGCCACCTCCTTACCTGTGCCTACAGAGAGTGAGCTGGGTCGGGCCCTCACAGAGACTTACCTCCTGGGGCTGCCTCAGGCTCCGCTTCACCATGGAACACCTCGGAGTCATCCGGTCCTGCCCTGCAGGGAAAAACAGCCACACTGACAGAGGCCCGCCTGCCTGGAATTCTGGCTCTCTGCCAACTGGGAGGTGGCCACGTCATGAAATTCCACTCTGGCCGCCCGAGTTCACATGGGCAATGCAGGAGCAGGGCCCAAGAAGGCAGTGGCTTAGATTTCAGAGCTGGTGTCTGGTGAGCAACCTGGAGAGCAGGGTGGGTGCTGGCCAAGCTTCTCTTGGTCCTGATTCTGCCCCCTCACCCCCACAATTCAGGCACAGTCTGAGCAGGGCAGTGGGGGGAAGGCCAGGCAGGGACAGAAGGTGGAGGTGCAGGCGTGCCTTACTCCGCCTGCCCGCTAACACCTGGCAGCTGAGGCGAACACCTGCCAGGGTGAAGGGCTCAGAAGCAGCACACGAGGGGCTTGGAGTGGGGATGGTGAGCGGGCCTGGAGGGCTGCGCACCTGCTGGGTGTGGGGCTCCGGTCGGCTGGCTCCTGGGGGACTGGGGGTGGGGGGTGGATGGGTGTTGGGGCAGCTCCGGGGAGCCTGGTGGCGTACCGAACAGCCTCTTCTAAGAGCTCCATCCACCTGTTGCTCAGCAGGAAAAGAGAGGTCTGGTGGCGACAAGAGGACAGAGGAGCAGCGTCTCCCCCACCAACCCCGAGTCAGAGTTGCGAGGCCCTTTGCCAGAACCTGCCCTGAGGACCCTCTGCCCAGCGGGGGCCTGCCGCCTGTGCAGCTCTGACTGGCTGCCCCCGCTTGGGGCGGGTTTATGTCACTCGCAGCTACCAACTGCTGAATGCCAACACTGCTAGACTCTGCGCTCTGCATTCTTTATCTGTTCTCTCTCAGCGTAACCCCCAAGAGGCAGCACTATCCGCAGTCACAGATGAAAGCCCCGAGAAACTGTCTGACCCAAGCTGTCTCTGGCCTCTGGGTCAGACAGGCTACTACTGAGGCTGGCTACTGTCGGGAACATGGGCAGGTGGATGCCGGGGGGTGGAGATGAGAGTTCTGGAGGCAAACACCTCTGAAGAATACGGGCATTTAAAACACTTGATAGAGAAAGAGAGGAACCACCCAGGGGAAGGGAGTGGGGCCAGAGGAAGGAGGGGCACAGCGGACTGGCTGGAAGACCGCTGGTGGCGCCTCCTTCCTCGGACAGGCCGCTCATGGGGTCAGGCACGGCAATCCCGAAAGCCTCTCTGCATCTCTCTTATCTCCCTCTTCTGCGTCAAGGCCCCATCCTCTAACCACTATGGGCCCAGTCCTGGTCTCACTGTCCAAGTCCTCACACACCGCCCTGGTCCCACGGGGATGGCAGTTACGCGGGACTGCCCCGCTTCCCAGCAATCCTCACGTGTTCTTGTCTGATGATGTCAAAGCCACCAGCTCGTAGATCTGAGGTGGGCCCAACTCAGAGGTACAGATGATGAAGAAGGCCCGTTTATCTGTGCGGAAGACAGAAGCAAAAGGGTCTGCACTGGGGGTGGCAGAGGCGTGACTGCAGCCTGGGTCGGGTGACAGTGTGTGGACTTGCAACCCTGACCCTCAACCAGATAGAGAATGCAGCGGTAGCTGGACCTGGGCCACTGGGTTCCACTTACAGAAGGACAGAGGCCATTCTGGTTCCTCTGATGCCACCTTCACAGTTGTTGCCTCCCGCTCTCCTCACAGCGAGGGCTGAGGGTTATAAAACCACATCACACCCGTCCTCCCTTCCCACCTCCCCCAAGAGACAGGCATCGCATCACTCCCCACGCTACAGCTGCGGAAAGCGAGCCCAGAGCCCTTCTTGTACCTGCTCCGCTTCCCACTAACGTGCTCCGAGCATGGGGCTGGGCTCTGGCCTGTGAGTGTGAACTCTGCCTGTCCCTCCTGTAGCAGGAAGGCGTGTCCCACTTGTCTCTGCCCAGTTCTGCTTCCTCATCCTCAGGCCACCCTCAGTGCTCATATCCCATCCTGCCTGCACCAGGCTGTCCACCTTCATCCCCATCCTACCCTATCCGGAACCACATCTTCCTGCTCAGATGAGTCAGGGTGGAAGGAAAGTCACACAGGCAGGCCAGTAAGTTCATCACCCAGCGCTCACTGAACGTGAGTACCAGGATGCATGGCCTGGGACCTGGGCCAGCTGGGGCCGTCTCCTCGTGGGTACCTGTGGCCACCGAGCGGACGAGCACGGCGTTGAGCTTGAGCACGGGGCTGAAGGTCTGCTTGCTGTCTGAGGAGCCCACGGCTGTCTTGCTGTGGCACTTGAGCAGCAGCTTCTCGTCCTGTTTCTGCAGCAGCACCAGGAGGTCCTCCAGCAGCAGCACGTGGAGGTCTGGAGGAGGGTGGTGCTGGTGAGGGGTTCCCCGCTGCCTGCTCAGCCCTCACCAACACCTGGGATACCAGAGGCTCCTGGATGGTCATCCTCAGGGTCTGCGAAGCCCTGGAGTCTGGTGACCTGCTTGGTTTTTGGGCCTCCCTCCCCATGCTGTGCGCAAGGTGCCCTGAGCTCTCAACCCCAGTGGTATTTGGAGTTCCCTCCCAGCTACCTTACTGCCCTTAAGAGCGCCAGGCACAGGGCTGATGATCCAGAGAAGAAGAGCCCGGGTGATGCCCTAGATTCCCTCTTGGCCCCAGGCCCCTGGCGCTTACCCAAGGTCTTATCCTTGCTGATCCTCCAGGTCAGAGGCCCCTCATGGATCATCTTTCTGGTTGTAAGATCCAAACTCTGTTAAAGAGACACCATTCATACAACAAGCATCTGAAAACCTAGACTCTGTGCTAAGGCGCTGGGCATCAGTGGTGTGAAGAACTAGTCCGTTGCCCTCACACTCTTGTGGGACATGCAGACAAGTAAAAAGGCAACTGCAAAGTCACAGGCCACGTGCTGTGCCAGGGGATACACTGGTGGTCCTGGCAGGGGTCTCTACCCCCTACCACACGCTGTTGATCCTAAGGGGGTCCTGCCCACGCCTTCAGCTTTATTTCCTCCCACACGGCCTTCACCGTTTCCTCGAGTCTATTCCCACCTCCTGCTCTCCCAGGCTGAGTTCTCACATCTAGCCTCTGTAGTCGGGCTGTTTGCCCTTGTCTGTCTAGGGACAAGGTGACCACAGTAGCCAGTGCTGTGTAATTCCAGGGCTCGCATCACACGTCCTCTTACAAATAGGCACAGGTCTCGTCCCCCCGGTACTCTCCGGGTCCTGAGTGGACCGCTGCTCCTGAGGAGGCCCGAGAAGTGTGTGTGCCTGTGGGGCTCTGACCTTGAACTCTGCCGCCAGGGGGTTGCTGGCCCTCTCCAGGGAGGTGGTGTCCAGGCGCTTCTGGTAGCCTTCCAGACGGTGCCGGTTCTCTGTCTGCTTTACTGCTTCGTTCACATACTTGAGGATTTCCCGGCACTGGTCCCGGGCCCGGCAGAGTTTCTCGTGCTCGGAGGTGCCGCCTGCCGACGGGATAACGAGGGGTTTTTAGGGCTCCTGCCAGACGAGTCTGCCAGAGCCTGCTAGGAGCTGGCTACTGACACACGTTAGCAAGCCACCGTTGCCAGCTAGTCACACATCACGAGGATGGGGGAGATATGCCACCCTGCCCAACTTGGACCTCAAACATAAGGATGACATATTCTGAGGATCCACAGGCTTCAGACCTCTGCTCTGCAGACATTGATGGCTCTTGGGAATTCCTGCCTAGCTACAACTGGCACTACAGGTGTGGGGACACAGAGGGGGACCGAGGGAGCAAAGGTGCCTCCCTCTAAGAACAGCAGGTTGCAGGGTCCTTCCCACTTCTCCACACTGATGCCAACGTCTGCAACTTGAGGGTGGTGAAAGGTGCTCGGGATCCCAGGGACAGTGGCGACCTGGGGCTATACCCCCTATTCAGCTTGGTGCCCTACTCCTCTGGAGTAACTCACCATGCACGGCTGTATCTTTTGTGCATCGCGATGCCCCCAGAGACGTCCAGCAGGGGGCATGAATGGGACTAAAATCCAGTCACAACCTCTGGTGCAGGACCACGCCCCTCAGAGGAGCCAAGGTGCCCCTGTGTGCCAACCCCACATCATCAGAGGCTTCACGCCCATCTGCACAGAGGCCCCACACAGGCTGGTGGCAGCCTGTACCTCCTCCTGTGCTGAGCACCTTATTTATTGCCAAAGCACATTACAACGGTTATCTTCTCTGAGACTGACTGTAAGAACACAAGGATGAAGACCCTCAAGACCAGAGAAGTCAAGTGCCTTGCTAAGGTCACAAAGCAGGTCTGTGCCAGAACCAGGCTGTGGGCTACGGGCTGCTGCCCCCCAAGGCCAGGTGTCCGTGGGCCCTACCCTCCGTGTGCTTGATGATGTTCTCCAGCAGCAGCGGGTATTTGGTGAGTCGCTGCATCTCGGAGATGATGAGGTCTCGAAGCTGCAGCCGCCGGCACTGAGGGTGGCTCTCGGCCTCCTACATGGAAGGACGGCAGCCTGGGTTAGGAGCTGGCTTGTGGGCTCAGGACCCACAGGACGGGACAGATGCTAAATAGGTCCTAGTTCCAGAAGAGTCACTCAGAAATGGTGGTGGCAGCTTCTTGCTTTGATATTTAGGAAAAAGCTGGTGGGGGCAGGAAGACAACAGCCCAAGAAAGGGATATGGTCAAGCCACGTAAAGCAAGGATTATTCCCACTTTACAGACAAAAAAACTGAGATCCATCTGAGTAAATACAGGGACTAGTAGGTAAGCAGGGCCATCTGACGACAAGTCTGGTGTCTCTGTCTTGACAGTGGTTATATGTCAGTGTTTCTGAAGAGGGGGCCTGGGGAGGGTGTGGACGGAGCAGAGCTGCTGGTCACCAACCCTGGTAGAGAGAGGAGGCCAGCGTGCCTGGAGCTGGGGGCCAGCGGGGCAGTCTGGGAGATCATGTGTCGACCTGGTAAACTCTCCCCCTTGGCCTCACTGAGCTAAGGCTGGACTGGCTGGTTTCAGCGGCGACAAGCAGAGGCCAAGCGTACCTGCATGAAGAGCTGGAACCGGCTCTCCTTGCGCTGCCTGGTCTTGATCAGCTCCAGGGCGATGGACTGATAGGAGCAGAACTGTGCGGCTACCTCCTGGAGCTCCTCCCGAGCAGGGCCATCGAACTGACAGGGAGGACGGACACCACATAGCCCACCTCACACCCCTGCCTGGAACCTCTGCCCCTCTTCCTCCAAGGCCTCCCCGGGGCCTGGGCAGCCATACCCGAGCCAGCATGAGGTCACTGACTTCTTTGATGATGGGGCCCTCCTCCCGGAGCTTCCTCATAGCTTCACACCAGGAATCTGGGGCAAGGAGAGAAGACAGAAGCGCCTGGGGTTGAGCTGCGTGGCCAGGCCTTTGGTGACGGGGGAAGAGGGCTCTGAGGGTCGAGTATTGGGGCAGGGTCTGGGAGCTACTTCACTCGTGGGGGAGTTGCAATGCTGGCTTCAGGCTGGGCATCAGGTTCTCCCATCAAAGAGGAGAGGCAGGGGCCATGTGCTCGGGGGTCCTGGCATGTGGGCAGAAATCTGAAGGCTGGCCAGGGGCGGGGGGCTCCTCACTGTGGATCTCGATGAGCTCGGGCAGGTTGGGGAAGAGCCGGGCCAGCTCCTCGCGGGGCAGCAGGCCCTCCTTCTTCATCCGCTGGTAGAAGATCAGGTCAAGGACCCGGAGTGTGCGCAGATGGGATGCCTCAGTCACGAACAGCTCTGAGCAGGTGCAAGGATAAAGAGGGCCAGAGACAGCGGGAGAGCCGTCAGCAAGGATACACTGGGGCCTCTCCTGAAGGCCAGGATGCCGGTGGTCCTCCCGGACCACAGCAGGGCTGGCTGTGCCCCTAAGGCCCCACCCTCCCTTCTCTACCGCCCTTTGTGCCCGAGGTGCTCTGCACCTGTTACCACACGAGTCAGCGTGGCAGCAGGGAGAGGCAGCAGGCCTCACCATTGATGACCTCCTGCCGATCAATCTCTCTTTGGCTCAGCCTGGCCACCACGTCCTTGCCCACCGTGTGCTGCCAGTTCTGGGCGTCTGGCTCTGGCTCCAGATCAGACAGCTGGCCCAGATCGTCTTCTAGCAGGTTAGGGAGGAGGACGTCTGTGCCGAACCCCAAGTTGGGGGACTCAATACTCCTGGGGGAAAAGGTGGCGGCTCAGTGCCACACGGAGGAAGAGGCCAAACGTGGGGTGTGCCCCCCTCTCCTGCCCAACCCACTTGTTGGGGGCCCTGGGAAACCAGGGGGCCAGGAAGAGGAGCTGCACCACCAACAGGCCAGCAGAAGGCACGGCTGGCTCAGGGACACCTAACAGAGACGCTGCTGCACCCATCACTCACCTGCGGCCCATTTTGGGGGTGAAGGGGGGGGTTGGGTTCTCAAGAGACCTGTGGAGAGAATGCCAACTCTCAGCCACCCTCTGCTGCCTGGCCCCCAAGACACCAGTGGGCGGAGCCCACCCCGAGCCCCGCCCACCTGGTGGAAACGCTGGAGGCAGACGAGGAGGCTGACTGGTGGAGGCGGGCGGCCTCCGCGGCGGCGTCCATGTCCACGTCGCTGCGAGAGCGGGGCACGTTCTCCGCCTTCCGGGAGCGCTTCATCTCCTCCCGGCCCTTCAGGCTCTCAGAGCGGCCCAGGCGAATCTCTGAGCGTGAACTGGGTGGAAACAGCAAGAGACCTTAGGGTCTCACATCTGACCAGCTCCGACCTGCTACTCCATCTCAGGGCCTGCCTCCGCACTGTAGACTTCCACTCCAAACACCGGACCGATGTGCCCAAACCCCCGGTGGCAAACGCTGCTCAGTGGCAAAGCGCTTTCACTACAGACTCCTTCCTCTCCCCAGCTAGGCTCGATGGACAGAGCCTCTCATCTTCCTGTTTTTTGTTTTTTTCTCTTTTTAAAAAGTTTTTATTTATCTTTTGGCTGTGCTGGGTCTCCGTTGCTATGCAGGCTTTTCTCTAGTTGCGGCGCGCGTGTGCTCCTTATTGTGGTGGCTTTTCTTGTTGAAGAGCACGGGCTCTAGGGCATGCAAGCTTCAGACCTGGGCTCAGCACCTGTGGTTCCCAGGCTCAACAGCGGTGGCCCCACGGGCTTAGCCGCTCCGCCGCATGTAGGATCTTCCCAGACCAGGGATCGAACCCGTCTCTCCTGCACTCGCAGGCAGATACTTTACCACTGGGCCACCAGGGAAGCCTTCATCTTCCTCCTGACTGATCAGAAAGGGATCCCCAAAGGAAGCTAAAATTTGGGACTTAATAGAATCAGACTTGTGGGGTATCTGGATGTCAAAGACCCTGAGTCCCCATCAGGCTGCTGTGGATACCAACGTTGAACACCAGGAACCATGAGGTCCTACCCTCCCTGCCCCCGCCATCTCCTGGCCGGCCCACCTGGCCCTCTGCTCTGGAACAGGTTGGTGCCCACCGTGGACTCTGCTTCTAAGAGGGAAGTACAAGCAGCCCCTGCACATACTCTTTAGCATTCACTATACTGTCAGAAAAGTCTATCTGAATTCCCATGCCTCCAGTTGTGATGTGGACTGTGAATTTCTTCTGTTCTTATCCTGAGAGCATCCTTTCTAGGCTTCCAGCCCCCTTGGAGCAGAGCAGCTCGGAAGGGTCCTTCAGGGGCACGCTTACTGATGGGCAGAAGCCTGCTCCCTGGCCTGCCGCTCTTGGTCCCTGAGTGTCCGTGGGGCTTGAGATGCTGACGACTGGGTGCTGCTCTTCTCCAAGTCCTACAGTGCATCAGCCCGGTGACAGCTGGCATCTCTGACCCCTAGCTGCCCCAGGATGGTGCCTCCCCCCATGGCCCTGCTGGGCTGGTTCTTTGCTGACATTATTGCTAATCTATTTCCTGCTCTGCATCTAGGACCACAGAAGGCCTGGGGAGTCTGGAGAGCTCTTAATAGCACAGCAGACTGCTGCAGAGAAGGAGCCAAACGGCTAGGTCTCCATTCATCAAGTCTCTCTGAACTGCCAAAGGATCCAAATGCCGCTGCCTTCTGGGTCCCAACGGTTTGCCTGCAGGGTCAGAATCCATACTGTCAGCTGATCCCCTACTGAATTCACTCCTTGAAACCTGTCAGAACAATGCCAACACAGATTACCTCAAAACACTTGGCGCCGGTGCCCCACAATGGGTCACTTGAGCATCTCATCAGTCCTTGTGCAATGAGGTTCCTGGGGCTTCTTTCAAGTACCCAGAAGTGAGCAACGATCCCAAGAAGAAGGAAGGCATACAACCCTTCTCTAGCCAAAAGTTCCTAGGTTACTGCTGTCTAGAATTGGGGGCTTCTTATACCTGCTTAGTTTCTACAAAAACCTCTGACACACTATGCTGCCGATGTCATTTCTTCCAAGACTGTCAGTGAATTTATAATTGTTAAATCCAAATGCTTCTGCTAAGAGTGGATTCAGGATCCTCACCAATGTCTCAGGGCAAATTTACCTAACAACTTTAAGAATACGTTGACAAATGGTCTCAAATATTTCCTCAAAGTGCTGACAATATATCTTATAATTGTATATTTGATACATCTATAAGATCACACGTACCTCAGCAATCATATAGTTTGTATACTTAATTTACTCAATAATATTAGAACTCAACCCTGGTGTTGTTTTGTTGTTTAGTTGCTAAGTTTTGTCTAACTTTTTGCAACCCCATGGACTGTAGCCCGCCAGGCCCCTCTGTCCAGGGGACTTCCCCAGGCAAGAATACTGGAGGGAGTTGCTGCTTCTCTCTCCAGGGGATCTCAGCTCTGACCCTGGCACAAATCTAACCTTTATTCTGCCTAAATCTTTTTTAATTCTCACTATGGCAAAACCTTTTAACATATTAAGCTTATAGAGGCTTAGTATAAACATAATGGAGTAGCTTTGCACACAAGCAGGAATTCTGATAACTAGTTATTTCAGAGGTAAAATGAATAGTTTGATTGTGCAGGCTGATTCATGCTTTTGGGCCTGCATATAGTGCAGCTCAGCAGTGTACACAAGAACTAGTTTTGTACACACAGACCACATTTATTACACCTCAAGTGTGACTTAAAGA
Source organism: Neotragus moschatus (assembly GCA_006410615.1). Lineage (NCBI taxonomy): Eukaryota > Metazoa > Chordata > Mammalia > Artiodactyla > Bovidae > Neotragus > Neotragus moschatus. The sequence continues at coordinate 90,930 of SJYA01000473.1, forward strand.
AGGTGCAAGGATGTTTCTGACTACAGGCAGTTTTTACTTTAAGTGCTGGCTGTAGAATGTTAGATCTAACTTGATGGTTGTCACGTCAGTCAAGAGCAAGTCCAAGAGTACGTGTCAATGCCAGAGAAGGGTTCTTAGAGCCGGGCCAAAGATGGAGAACGTGAGCAATACCACAGCCTCCGCTCCCCTTGTTCTTCTAGAAGAACAGTTTATTTTGAATCAATGGCCTTTGTATCTCTTTGGTGAGGTGGATATCTGATGCCCATTATGCTATCTGCCTTTACAGCACCCAACAGAACCTCATCTTTAGCTCTCTTCTTTATGGGCACCAAAGTCTGTCTTAACCCAACTTCCTTATTTTCCAAGATTTCCCTTTGCCAGCCCCCTCCACACCCGCAACTCTAACCTGGATTCTTCTCTAGCTGTGTCATTTAGGGTTTCCTGACTGGTTGCTTTGGCCAGGGAGTGAATCCAGAGGAATTTTAAAGGCACATGATTCCTGCCAGAAGGTCAGTGGCCTGCTCTCTTGCCTGCTGGCATGACCACCAGCACACAGTATGTCTTCTTCTGAAGACACCCAGGCAGGAAGGTTGGGGGAGAGGAAGAGAGCGCTACAGTGGGAGCCTTACAGTATAGTGGGGGGTGAAGTAGCTGGCACTGAGCCCTGCTCTGACCCTGCCAGCGCTCCCCTCTCTGGGCAGCCAGCAGGTCCCATCCAGCCAGTTACCTGTTGCTCTCCAGCAGGTCCTCGGGAAAGCTTCCTGTTGAGAGGCGCTGTGTCCCCGGTTCCGGGGCGTCGTACTGCTGGTTGTTCTCAAAGTGCTGAATGATGTTCCTCACGTTGCCAGGTTTGACTGGAAGCAGAAAGATAAAGAAAGATACTCTGCTTTCGGTTCAGGGACGACTCCTCAGGGCCCTCGCTCCCCTCGAGCCCAGAAGACAGTGATGAGTAAGCATGGATGAGAACAGTATGGGGTTGAGGGTCAGGAGAAACGGTTCGAGTTCTGGCTCTTCCACTGTGGGGTGTGGCCCGTGCAGCCCCCCACCTTTCTGGGGCTACTCTTTCTTCAGGTGCAAAATGAGAGGCTTTGGAAATACATTTGTGCTGCATATTTCTTTTGGTTTGCACATTCTTTATTACAATGACTCTCACACTTAAGAATCGTTACTAGATTTCTAGGTTTTTCCCAAGTGCCATATACAGGCTTGAAAAATAGCCAGGAAGACCAAAAATACATCTACCTTTAATTTGGCCAGGTTGCCAAATTATACCAAGCACTTTTCAAATTTATACCACTTTTAGAGTTCGCCATTGTGTTTTTCCTCGACTTGCCTTCCTGTTCTTTCTGCCTCCACCCCTGCCTCTTCATCTCCATCATTAAAGAATCAGACACTTCATTACCAGTGGTGGGTGGGGAGTGGGTCTTAGAAGGTCAGATGTCATGCTCTGGCATTCAAAGCTAAGACAAGAGAGAGCTGTCTGTGTTCCAAGTGGAGAGGGCAAGTAAGAGTAAAAAGGCATAGGTGATATTAACACATGGAGACCCTGGAGAAGAAAGCTCAGGCTGGGGACTCAGTGGCTCCCATCTTCAAAGAGGATTTGCTAAGCTCCAGGTCCAGGCTGTCAGAACAAGAGATGGGCTAAAGATGCCACTCTGCCTGGACCAACGGGAAGGATAAGTGGGATGCAGAAGGCAAGACAAATATCCCTGGGCACCAGGCCCTGATCTTATCTGTACTAACCAGAGACTCTGCCACCGACATACACAAATCTAAATCTCCCTGTGGATCTAAACCTGAGATTCGTAAGAAAATTTCTAAGCCAGAAGAAACAGGAAAACATTTAACTGGGCTCTTCAAAGCTCACCATTTCACCATTCCACACCTTTTAGAGAGGTAACACTTTTCTGAAACTGCAGAATAGGTGGCTGTGTGTATGTGGTCGGAGTCGAGGCTGTTGCCCTCACTCTCATTTTGGAGGTTAGAGTCAGAGCTGCCTGTCCCAGATTGAATGTTCACCAGGGCCCTGGGGCAACTGCAGGAGCCAGGGGCAGCTGTGCGGCCACAGCCCGGAGCATCCCTGGCTGGGGGATGATGCAGGAGCCTGAGAACGTCCTGCTGCTGCTGCTGCTGCTAAGTCGCTTCAGTCCTAGAACACAGCAACTCCCGGCAGAGCCCACTGATCCCCCTCCCCTGGGCCACCTGGAAAAGGCTTACACCCCAGACAAGGAACAGGTGTGGCCCTGAGATTTGGTATAACTGAATAACCCAGAGTAACAGAAGGCAATGGCACCCCACTCCAGTACTCTTGCCTGGAAAATCCCATGGGCAGAAGAGCCTGGTAGGCTGCAGTCCATAGGATCACGAAGAGTCGGACACGACTGAGCAACTTCACTTTTCACTTTCATACACTGGAGGAGGAAATGGCAACCCACTCCAGTGTTCTTGCCTGGAGAATCCCAGGGATGGGGGAGCCTGGTGGGCTGCCGTCTATGGGGTCGTACAGAGTTACACACGACTGAAGTGACTTAGCAGCCACAGCAACAGGGGAAAAAACATGTTGAAAGGAACGCATTTTTGAGAAGAGCAAAGTTTTTACCAGCAGCCTTTGCTCTCCTTCCTCCATTCTCTGAGTAACAATGAAACAAAGTAAAAGTGAATTATATGCCACTAACAATCAGATACATTAACTAATAAACCAGGCTAATAGCTGATGATCATAAATGGCAAGTTTCTCAGTAAATGAGGTTTTCTAGCTTTGGTGGGTGTTTGGTTTTAGATGCGCATACAGATTTGTCTGATGTCCTGGGAACTTGAGAACATTAAATCAAATCATGAGATGACAATAGAAAGATCTGACTCAAAGAGATGGTGAATACCCGGCATCCTTATCCTGCTCCTGGGATCAGCAACTCCACCCTGGGTGTTCCTGGCCCCTCTCAGGCTGACTCAAAGCAGGCAGCTGGGGCAGGTCTTAGGCATGCTGCTGACCTCAGGCCCACCTCAAGGAGGGTGGATGGGAGGAAGTATGTGCTAAGAAATAAAAGTCTGGGTTTCAAGGCCGTTCCTTCATTTTTTCCATTGTTTTACAGACTCCCCCCTCCCCCTGTCTCAATAATTCTTTACTTTTATTGTTTAAAATAGCATAACAAGGCTAGGGATTTAACTTTAAAAATAACTTTGAAAATCATTATTCTAAATCATCATTTCACATAAAGTGAATTCTAGCAATTGATTACAACTTCTGACTGCATCTCACTGCTCTTTCTCCCTTTGATTTACTATCGAACCTAGAGAATATTAATCACTTAATTAAATCTAAGCATCTGGACTTCACGGATGGGAACGGAACCTGTCCAGCTCCAGGGTCTAAGTTTCTTTGGGTTAATACCAATTACATATGTATTTATTTTTAAAAATACACAGATTTCAGAAGATATCAGGTCCTCTAATATACGTACATTAAGGTCATTCTTTTTAAATGTTGCAGCGACACTGGCAAAGCACAGCAGGGCTTAAGCAAAGGAGATGACAGAAACTAAGATGCCTCAAGGCAGAACTGCTGAAGACCCATTATTAGCTAAGACACAAACGAGAAAACCCCACGACAGTCAAAAAATGAGGATTTTATTAGAGCAACTGAGGACAAAAACCTGGGGAGCTTGTGCAGGACACTTCAGTGGGAGAGTCCCCCTCACTTACACAGAGCCTGGACTTTTGGAGCCACCCACAGAGAGGTGACACAACAAGAGAAAGGCCTCAGGTTGTGGAACATCCCGGAGGGCCCAGGAGCTGGCCTCTGCCAGCGCCGCCAGGAGGAGCTGTACCCGGGGGGCAGCGGCCCGGCCTCTCCCACCCTGCATCAGGCAGTAGACTCCTGTGCCCAGCGTGAGGGCAGGAGCCCCTGGCAGGGGCTTGTCCTGGGGAGCTTTAGCAGCATGGAGCCACACAAGAGCAGTGGAGTACGGAAAGGGAGGAAGGACGGGCAGAACGGGAGAAGATGAAGGGGAGGGAAGGAGGGCAGACAGGACTTGAAAAATGGAAACTCAATGCTAATGAAAAGAAAACCCAAATAAAGTGGTCTTTTACCTTCCACAGGGGACAAGGGGATATAAAATGCTAGAAGAAAACAAACAAAAACAAAAGCAAACCATGAAGAATCAAATTAATGTTTCAAGAGTCAAAATAAAAATTACATCAAAGTGAGAAAATAAAAGGTAGTGGCAAAAACCAAGATTGATCCAGTAGAGTCCCCTCCTCCCCGCCTTCCTCAGGCAGCGATTTCAGGAAAGGCAGGAGGCCTGCATTATGGTCCTTCCCAGATTTCCAAGACTAACATGGGGATCTTAAGATAGTAACTGGGAGCGCCAGCAGCAACGTCCAGACGACACACAGTTGGGAAGAGATCGGTGACAGGATCCATGGAGGTTTGGGTTTCTGATGGCATAAGGGAGCCTCTGGGTCCCAAACCTGCCCTCTTTCCACTCAGTTCAGCTTAACAGTCACTGAAACCCTCCATCAAGGGCCTATAATTGCTCCCAACACACAGGCCCTCAGGACAGACAAGTCCATGGCTGAAGATGAAGGAGGCCTCGACTGTCAACAGGGCAGTCTTTCCAAGGCGGGGGATATCCCTCTGCATGGCTATTTGGTATCTCTGAACTCCTAGACCTAGGCACTGGCACGAGCTCTGTGGCTCTGGAGCAGTTCCCTGTACCCCAGGAGCCCGTGCTGTGTGTGGCAAGGAGGCAGGAGCACTGAGAGGAAGCTAACCTTGGAGTTCAGGCCTCTGGCTCCCAGAAGCACAGGAAGGCCCCCTGCTAACGTACTGGCCTTGAAGGGCCACAGGCCCCTGCCCAAGGCTTTGCTCCCCAAATACTCACTGCTCTGGGAAGAGGTTTTGGGCTTCCCGATGTACTTGAGAATGGGGTTTCGCTTCTTGTCCTCCAAGGCATCCTTGTCTTTCTTAGAATTGCTGCTCTGCTGAGACAAGAAACACCAGGGTTTGTAGAAGGCCTTGGGAGCCAGATTGGGCACTGATCACCTGGCCACTTCCCTTAAGATTGGCCCTAAACAAACAGCTGGTGGAAGACTCATGCTTGTACCCTAACTAGCACATTTGCTTCTGGCCAGGGACTGGCGGGAGGGAGAGAGAGAGATCTAGTCTGGCGACTCTCAATGACTCCATGTCCAAAGGCAGCAGGACAAGCCAGGCAACCAGAGAGGGCTCCCCCGGCTGCCTCAGTGCAGGGATCTCGCCAAGAGATGCTCCTGTCCCGGGGAGCTCTGTCACCTTCTTGGTTTTCGGGAAGAAGGGTAGCCACTTGTCTTTGTCAGGAGCGGACTGGGCCTTTTCAGCTGTGTTGGCAGGTCGTGTTTCTCGAAGACGGATGCCCGCATGGCTCATGTAGGTATTGAGGGCGAAGCCCATGGGGCCGCTGGAAGAGAAGAGCAGGTGGTGAATCGGAAGCCGGTGGAAGGGCTGGGACTCTGCGGGCAGGGTGAGTGTGAGCGTGGGGTGGTGGTGGTGTTTTGACTTGTATGACTCCCAGAAGGAGTCAGAACTCTTTTCCTATGCAGAACTCTTCCGAACCAACGGAGAGTGGGCAGCGGAAGGACGTATCAGTTCATCAAAACAAAAGCAAATAAGCCACAGGCATGCCTGGAGGATGGTGGAAGCCCACAGCTAAGGTTCTCAGGCATATACTCGGGGCTGGGATGGCAGAGGGATGGGAAGAAAAGCCACCTGGCCCCGGCAAGTCCAGGTAAGCTGCCTTTGCCAGCACCACCCCAAGTACAAGGATTAAAGGATAGAAAGGATCTGTCAAGTTGCTTCCAACTGCCAGAAATGAAACTGTCCAGAGTTCTGTGTTTAAAAATGTATTTGTCTCTCAATGCAGTAGACAGACTATCCATTTGGTGGATTCAGTGAAGCAAATGCATCAGCCCTGGCTTTCCTCCTCTCTGAAATAGGACTTCTATCCCCATCTTCTCTCCCTTATGAAATGTGTGTATGTATGCTCAAGGAATGCATACTCATTCTAACATCGGCTGCTGAGAAACAAAGGCTGCAAGGGGAAAAAAAAATGCCAACAGAGTACCCCAGCTCCCCTCTGTAGGTACTGCGAACACAGGCTGATGCTATCACCGCTCCCTCTTTCGGCAGTTTGTGAGAAAGAAGTGGAGGCAGAGCCAGGGCTCATGTGGGTGGAAAAGAGGAGGCCAGGAGTGGGGGTGCTGGCAGCTTGGTGTCCTCACACTGAGGAGCAGGCCCACGTTCCTGGCAGTCAGGCCTGGACCTGTGACCCCCCCTGCTGTACGTGACACAGACATGTGGGAACTAAGCTCTGACGCTAGGGAGTCCCCTGTCCTTGGCAGAGATGCACCGCCCAGTAGCTCAGCCCCACTCCTTCCACCTTGAAACCCTACAGACTCACTCACCTCCTGTCTTCCTCGTATTTGGACCTGGAACAAAAGAGAGAACAAATGACTCAGACTGCAAAGGCAGAGGCTCGACCGCCTGTGTAAGACTGGAAGGAGGGTAAGTCCTTTCCTAGAGGAAGGGAGGGTGACTGGGAGGGGAGCAGGATGATGAAAGGTCAGACTCAGACCCCCGTTCTCAGCTCTGGGGCCAGCCTAGGGCTCAGGTGGGGGTTCTCACTCCTCTGAGGGACTCAGCAGAGTGACAGTGATGATGGTATCCTTCTGGCTAAAAGGAACGGGGACTGTGGCAAACACAGCCTCTTGCTTGGTGTCTATTTCGGCCTCTGCAGCTATTATGGAGGAAGAGGCTCCTCTTTGTACCCACCTAGGACTAAACCAGAAGGGTTGGGCTGGCACTGAGGCAGGAGGAAAGAAGGCGAGGGAGCAGAGAGAATACCTGGAAACTTGATTCACAGGACCCATTTACAAGAGAGAAATGACCACAGCAACCAGGATCTGCGTGCTCACTATGGGCCAGGCACTATTCTAAGCTATTTACATGTATAATATTTACACTCAAAATAACCCATGAGTCAGTATTATACATCCACTTAATGAGGCAAAGGCTTCATTCTTTTAAATAGAAGCCGCTGTAAGTAGGGTACCTGTGCTGTCATTAATAATTTCATACAATTCTGTGGTGCCGACGATCTCAGAACAGGCTGGGCTGCGTTCTGCCTCCGCCCGTGTCCCTGGGGTGGCGGCCATCGCCTGGCTGTGGTTTGGGAAACGAAGGCCCAGAAAGACTCAGGCTGAGGCCCAAGGGTTGTTTCCAGACTGTGCCCGCCCCACGGGGCCTCATCTAGTCTCATCTCCAACCCAGACCTCTTGTCAAATGCCAGGTTCACACACTCAGCTGCCTATTCAAATCTCCAGTCTGATGTCTACAAAGACCTGAGATTTCTGACACTTCCATAACTGAGCTCCCAACTTTCTACCACCAAACTGACCCCACACAGTTGTCCCTAACTCAGCTGATGACACCTTTGTCCTTTTAGTCGTTTAGGTAAGAACTACGGAGTCTTCCCTGGTTTTTCTTTCTCTCACATCCTATACATCATTTTTAAGGAAATTTCTCTTGTTGGTTCTACAGTCAAAACACACTTGGAGCTGACCTCTTTCTACAACCTCCATCACCAAGGCTCTGGCCTGAGCCCTGCTGTGTGAGCTACAGTGACTGGCTTCCCTGTTTGGAACCCCTCCATGCTCTCCCACCACCCTCCACCCACACTCGAGTCTCACACTCCAGTGGCTCCTTGTTCACTGACAGAGGAAAACCAAAGGAGTTACAGCAGGCCCTGCGAGGCTGTACCTCCAGCTACCTCTGGCGTCATCACTGAGTTTCTCAATCTGCTCTGGTCACACTCACCTCCTGCTGTTCCTCAAATGTGCCCTGGCTGTCCCCTCTGCCTGGGGTGCTCGTCCCCCAGGACGTTTCCAAGGAGGATGCCCCCATTTTCTGGGTCAGGCTTTATTTGAAGTCGTGATCCCCTGGCTTGGGTGCTCCTGACCTCCTCAGCCTGCACTAGGTACAGTTTACTTATCTACTATACACTGCATCCTTTTCCTACAATAGCGTAAGCTCCAGAAGCACTGCTGTTTNAATGACCACAGCAACCAGGATCTGCGTGCTCACTATGGGCCAGGCACTATTCTAAGCTATTTACATGTATAATATTTACACTCAAAATAACCCATGAGTCAGTATTATACATCCACTTAATGAGGCAAAGGCTTCATTCTTTTAAATAGAAGCCGCTGTAAGTAGGGTACCTGTGCTGTCAGTAATAATTTCATACAATTCTGTGGTGCCGACGATCTCAGAACAGGCTGGGCTGCGTTCTGCCTCCGCCCGTGTCCCTGGGGTGGCGGCCATCGCCTGGCTGTGGTTTGGGAAACGAAGGCCCAGAAAGACTCAGGCTGAGGCCCAAGGGTTGTTTCCAGACTGTGCCCGCCCCACGGGGCCTCATCTAGTCTCATCTCCAACCCAGACCTCTTGTCAAATGCCAGGTTCACACACTCAGCTGCCTATTCAAATCTCCAGTCTGATGTCTACAAAGACCTGAGATTTCTGACACTTCCATAACTGAGCTCCCAACTTTCTACCACCAAACTGACCCCACACAGTTGTCCCTAACTCAGCTGATGACACCTTTGTCCTTTTAGTCGTTTAGGTAAGAACTACGGAGTCTTCCCTGGTTTTTCTTTCTCTCACATCCTATACATCATTTTTAAGGAAATTTCTCTTGTTGGTTCTACAGTCAAAACACACTTGGAGCTGACCTCTTTCTACAACCTCCATCACCAAGGCTCTGGCCTGAGCCCTGCTGTGTGAGCTACAGTGACTGGCTTCCCTGTTTGGAACCCCTCCATGCTCTCCCACCACCCTCCACCTACACTCGAGTCTCACACTCCAGTGGCTCCTTGTTCACTGACAGAGGAAAACCAAAGGAGTTACAGCAGGCCCTGCGAGGCTGTACCTCCAGCTACCTCTGGCGTCATCACTGAGTTTCTCAATCTGCTCTGGTCACACTCACCTCCTGCTGTTCCTCAAATGTGCCCTGGCTGTCCCCTCTGCCTGGGGTGCTCGTCCCCCAGGACGTTTCCAAGGAGGATGCCCCCATTTTCTGGGTCAGGCTTTATTTGAAGTCGTGATCCCCTGGCTTGGGTGCTCCTGACCTCCTCAGCCTGCACTAGGTACAGTTTACTTATCTACTATACACTGCATCCTTTTCCTACAATAGCGTAAGCTCCAGAAGCACTGCTGTTTGTTTACCGATGTATCCCAGGAGCCTCGACAGTGCTTAGCACCAGTGGGGACGCCAAGAATATTTGCTGAATTGAAATATCAGCAGAGATCATCCAGCCCAACTTCTGTCCCTTTAGACGAGGCCTGGTGGCTCAGAGGGTAAGGAATCTGTCTGCAGTGCAGGAGGCTGAGGTTTGATCCCTGGGTTGGGAAGAGCCCATGGAGAAGGGCATGGCTACCCACTCTAGTGTTCTGGCCTGGAGAATCCCATGGACAGAGGATCCTGGAGGGCTACAGTCCATGAGTCCCAAAGAGTAGGACTCAACCAATGACTAAAACTTTCACTTTCAAGGTGGATGAAATGGCTTGATCAAGGTCATACAGCTACTCAGAATTCCCTGACGGTCCAGTTGTTAAGATTCAGCACGTCCACTGCAGGGGCCACAGGTTAGATCTCTGATCTAGGAAGGAAGACCCTGCAAGCCCATGGTGTGACCGAAACAAAACAAGCCGCACAGCTACTGAGTGGAGAAGCAGTAGCGGGGTGAAAATCTACGTCCACGCCTGGAAGCATCCCCACAAAGTCATTCCAGGAGCTTGGGACATGTTCAGAAAACAGGACTGGAAAGAGAGAGCCACAGCAGGTGTTCCAGAAGTGCCTAACTTCAGTTAGCTCAGTACTCTGGTGTACTTAGTTAAGAATGGTTCAATTTCCCATGAGCCATCTGCCTCCTGAAGGAACTTCAGCCCCTGGAGAATCACAGCGTAGCTCTCACACTCAGCGCCAGATATGACCTTCGAGCAAGAAGGGAGAACCGTCAGGGAGAGGCTCCGAAGGGAGCAGAAAGCTCCCTGCGTCCCTGGAGCCTGTGGTTTGTCACAACCCCTGGATTACTGCCAGGAGCCCCAGCCTGGGACATGAAGCAGGAGAGTGGGACTCTTCCCACCTTCCAGGGGAAGACAGGCCAGGCAAGAAACGGAAGAGGGGGAGAGGCTGGGGAACAGACCTATGGGCCACATCAATCTGTGCAGCATGTCTGGAGATGGGAGGGTACTGGAGACTCACAGGATGTCTCCTAGGGCAGCCAGCTGCTTCTCGGCCACGTGGCGCTCACGGAGAGGGTCCCCATCCAGCTCCAGCAGGTCGTTTTCACCGTATAGGCTGCCCAGCCCCAGGGTGCGCTTTGTTCTGAGCCAGACACACAGAGAGAAACAAATGGATACCAATATTCAACACTGGACAGGGAGTGTGGTGCCCGAGCACACACACACCCGGGGAAAGGAAAGGGGCGAGGAGGCAGGGAGGGCAGGAGGGCAGGAGGGGGGGCGCTGGAGTGAGGTGTGTGCGTGCACACACACACCAGGGGAAAGGAAAGGGGCGAGGAGGCAGGAGGGGCAGGAGGGCGGGCGCCGGACACCTGTAGTCGTGGATCTGCTCCTGGATCTCGGGCATGGCCGCCTCCTGAGCCTCACAGAGAGCCGCGCGCACATCCTCACTGCTTCGCAGGCGCAGGTCTGGATGGGGCAGAGGGAAGACAGCAGGGGGAGGGCCGGTGGGGAGCAGGAGGTTACAGCAGCTCAGGACCTCCAAGTCTCTTAGCTCCCTGTGGTCCCAGAGGGCAAGCTGGTGTTCTGTCCTCCTGCTGACTAAGGCAAGGGAGGCCTGGACCTATCAGGGCTCTCCTCAACTCAGGACTGGAATCCTGATGTCCAAGCCTCAGGGACAAAAGCATTTTCAGGGTGTTCTACACTCATTAAGCGGGGAAACATTAAAGCTCGTCTCTGGATGTGTCCAGACGCTGTGCTCTGACATCTAGTGCAAACCTCGAAGAGGCCCAGTCTTCCCCCACGGCCCTGGGCCCAGCTCGCAAAGCTGAACAAGGCAAGGATGCCCCAGCTCCCCACCAGAAACTGGACAGAGCCTTTCCTGTCCCTAATTCACCCTCTGCCTGTGCCCACAAGCTTCCTGTCACCTGGGCCTGGAAAGTGCCTCTTTTCGAGGGTGGCTTCAAACTAGAAAGCTCTAGCTGAACTAGCCCTCTAGAAAGCTCCCGGGATTCGCCTCTCAGACGGACATTCTCTCCACACTGCCTCCCTCAGCTCTCCTGCTCAGACTTGAGTGAGGAGGGAGCAGGGCAACCAGCTTGGGCGCTGGCTCCTCGCTGTGCTACTTAAGGAACTCAAACAAAGCAAAAGGAAAGAACAAAAACACTCCAGGGTTCTGACTCTGCAGGTGGGGTGGAGTGAGGCCCTGGTTTCTGTGTTTTTAAGAAAGAATTCCCCAAGGGAGCTTGATGAGTGACCAGGTCTAGTAATCCAATTTCCTCTTGGAACAGCTGAGCCAACTGAGGCCCAGACAGGTCACGTGGAAGGCTGGGAGAAAAGACCTTGGTCTCCTGATCAAGTCGTGACTCCCCATGACACGTTCCCAGGGAGGGTGTGTCCTCTATCTGCGCGTGTCCATGGACTACTGCGAGGAGGAACTGTCCCTATTTCCTCCAATCTGAGAACAGCTGCCCAAGGCAGGGACTGTGTGCATCCCCTCCTGTCCCCGTGCCCCATCCTGAGGGCCCAGCACAAGACGGACCCAAAAGGACAGGAACTGACCAAGCAGCCAACTTACCAATTTCTGCCTGCAACATCTCTGGGACCTTCACTCTCAGAGGCTGAAAGACAGAAGGTGGGGCAGAAGTGGTGAGGTCCACACACACACACCCGAGCGGAGGTGGGCGGTGCCACGCAGGGTCGGAGGAGCTCCGGAACATCACCTGCGCTCCCCTCTCCCTGCCTCACCACACCCTCCACTCACCTCTCGCCAGCTGAATTCTAGGCTAGCCATCTGAGAAGTGGACTCTGAGGTGGCAAGGCAAGCTAGGGCCACACTCTAGGGTTGCACCTGTATTCTTCCCACTCTTATTTCAGGGACATCAGGGTGCATAGAACGGAAGGGTCCAAAAAAGTGACCTGGGACCAGTTCAGCCACGAGGGAGAAACACTTATGAGGCGATTTAACAGCCTCCCGTTTCTTTCACTCCCAAAGGAGAGCTGGCCTCTGTTACCAAGTCTTCCCAGGAGTGTGCTGCCTGGCTCTGCTCTACAAGTGCCTGACAACTCAATCCTCAGCCGGTTCCCTCACAACCAACAGGGAACAACTGGCAGCTCTAACCTCCTTACTCAAGACCTGCTAAAGGGAACAAAAATAAAAATCTTGAGGGGAAAACAGTTTATTTCCCAATCTCATTAGTCTTAGCAGCTTACTGCCAGATGAACAAAGTCATTTTGGAATTACTTTAGTTGATCAGATGAGAAAGTCCAAGATGGGAACTACCCTCTGCAGGCCAGGGCACTGCCACCAGGTAACCCCGACACATCCCTGGGAGCTGCGTCCAGAGGCAGAGTGCTCACCTGCCCCAGTCGCTCTGGGGTCCCCTCCCTCTGAATCCTGCCTTGGGGCAGTGAGAGCAAGTCAGGCTGAGCTTCAGCAATCTGGGCTCGCCTCTTGGCTCACTGATTTCTATCATCTGATGTCTTCATCCCAGGGATGAGCAAGGCAAGGAGAGGTGAAGGAAACCAGGGCACTGATCCAGAGGAGACCAATTAGGACACGAAGCAAGTTCTTTTCTTCTCTAAGCATTTCAGAGAGAGGCAATGTGCATTCCACCTTGCCACATGTGGAACAGAAGAGGTACAAGAGGAGATCAAACTTTAGAGACTAGAGCTAGGAGCAGAACCCAGGAATCCTCTTTAAGAGCCTGTCTGAATTTGGCCTGGATGCTTTGCTTAGTTTTCCCTCTGCTTCGAGTTGTAAAACAATATAACCAAACTGTAGTCCAATTGATGACTGCCTTACCGCATTTTTCTCTAGGAAAATATTCCAGATGTCTTTTCCTAAGCTTCGGGAATCCTTGGGGTTTGTTTGCTGATAAACCTCTGCACACAAGTAAAAAAGCTAGGAGAGAGAAAATGGGTTAGAGTGGTGATTCTCAATCCGGAGTCTTTTTGCCCTCCAGGAGACACCTAGTCATGTCTGGTGGCATTTTTGACTGTTACATCTGCTACTGGCATCTAGTGGGTGGAATACAGTGATGCAGCTAAGATCCTGCAATGCACACGCCAGCACCCCAAAAGGTCAGTGGTGATGAGGTTGAGAAGCCCTGGCTGAGAGTGTTTCAGAAGCTGTGGTTGATCATTCCCAGCCCTTGGTGTGCACACGCCTCCCCCAACACGATCACTCCCCAACTCTGACTCCTCTCCACACGTGACATTCTGTCTCATACTTGCTAATCTGTTGTTGTTAAGGGCCTGTGTTTCTCTGTGTTGTACCTCATCTTCCCTCAGGAATGCTCCTGAGACACGAGCACTTGGGACGTGCACGTGGGTATTCACGGAACACCTGCTGAGCAGACGGATGCTGACTCTGGCTTCTAACAGAGACAGCCCCGGAAAGGAAAGACGGCAGTGCGTGCTGAGGGCAAGAAGCTTATTCTGGAGAACACGACACCAGTCTCTCTCCTTCCTCTCCCTTCCTTTATGAGCAGCTGAGCAGAATGACAGAACCTGGTAAGGCTGCTGGCTCAAAGCACTGTCGCCAGGCACCCTGATCTCCACCCTTCACGATCAATCCTCTTTGTCATAACCTTCAGACTGAAGACGTTTTATCACCTTGCCTGTCTGCCAAGCTTTCTTGTGGCAACACTGTATATTTACAAGGGCTGCTCTTTAAACACCCCAGGATTCATCTGTATCCACCTTCATTTGAAAAACCCAGAAAGACCATCTCTTCCAAGCAGACTCAGAATGACAGCTTTCTCAGTCTAGCCCTCCCTCCTCCTCCCTGTGCTATCGATACAGCTAGCAGCAAGAATCCGCTTCACCTAGGTTGCCCCTTCTTTTCTATTTTGTCTTGTCCTCGTGATGCTGGGTCGTGCCCACGGATCTGACTGAGCATATCTAGAGCGCAGGGACAGAGGCCAAGCACAAGCAGGCATTCAATTGAGACAGACACCTGCGACTTACCAGGGGACTGGGGTCCGCCTGAGAGAAGATGTACCGCAGAAAAACCCCTAGGTGAGCTGGCCGCGACTTAAGTTTCTCGAAGTCCTGGAATATGATGTCGCTCTGGAAGGCAGAAGGATTGGCAGGGCTGGAGGGCGCAGAGGGAGGGCAATGCCTGCCTCAGCCCAGCTCCCGAGGTCCCCGCCTGATAAGCGTGGCTCCCTCCCCCACGCTCCCTCCCAGTTGGTGCCAGTGCAGAGCGGCGGGTATGACAGAGAATGATGAAAGGAGAAAAATCAGGAAACTGTTACCTCGTTGTTGAAATAACCCGGGTCATAATCTTCCTCTGGGCCAATAATTAAAGGCTTTGGGCTCTGATCTACACCCTGGGGGAGAGAGTCAAGTTGCAGATATGAGAGGGCAGAGGACAGGAATCTGGCCTCCGCGGTGGAGTCTGCTCAGGGACAGCATAGGGCTGACAAGGAAAACCACACGGGGCTGCTCCACATTGGCACCTCACCAGCTCCCCCAAATCTCAGAGGACAGAATCAATGACTTTCACTTGCAGGAAGGCAACTGCTCCTGGGTGGGGCAGTGCAGACTCAGAGCAGCCTGGTCACGTGACACATGAAGATGGGAAGTGAGAGAAAGTGCTCACTTCCTGTTTGTGAAAGATCTGAGGAGGGAGTGTCAGCCTGCAAAGAAAGAACCTAGAGCTGCTGCTGGACGGGTGGGCTGGGGGCTTTGCTGTTCTCCTCAACAGCCCCCACCCCCCAAACACACAGCCTCCAAACCCAGTGCCTGCACACGCTCCTCCACAGTTACTGGGTGCCCTCGCCTCTGCTGGAGGAGAGCCCTGTGGTCCCTCTCTGCCTCCCTGAGTGAAAGGGGATGGAGCCGATCCTTTTCCAACACCACCGCCATCATTTCCCGGGCTGGTTCAACAATCTGTGGTAAACCCCCACATCCTGTCTAAAATGCAAGCTTCTCAACATGGGTTTTCTAGCCTCCCCTCTTACGCCACCAATTAGGTCTATGAGAGATTTCACACTGTGCACACTTCAGATGCTTCAGTTTAGGCTTTCTCCTAAGGCTGACTTGAGCTCTCAAAGCTCTCCTCCCAACTATACTTTTCACTCAGTTTACTCTCCCTCATATTCAGTGATTCCCCAATGAGGGCTGCGTTCTGGAACCCATCTAGAGCAGGCACTTCTCACGCCTCCTTTTCCTCAGGTCTAAGATACCTTCCTACTCCACCTTCTTGAGAGACTTCTGACAGTTTCTCCCCAATACTCCTCACTCATTTTTATTCTGGATATTTACAGACTGCGCTCAGAATGACTGGGTATAGAACACAAGAGACTCAGGATACATCTAGAGACCAGAGTCTAGCCCCCAATTATAAAGGCATGTGTGAAGTAGCAGCAGAGTCAGGCCTCATGTGCTGGACCTGTATTCCTCAGACACACCCTGAGTATCTTCCTCTCCCCTGACACTCACTCCCCTGAGGTCCAGGATTTCCAGGGGGTGTTGGATGACCGCTTCTGGCTCTACTTGGCTCTCTAGTGAAATCTGAAAGCACTAGCTTTTTGCATGTTTGGGAGAAGGATTTATTTTTTTAAAGTCTTTACAAACCTTACAGTTTTTCTGATTGCAAAAGCAGAATATATTTATCATGTGTGCATGTATGCTACGTCACTTCAGTTGTGTCTGACGCTTTGCGACCCTATGCACCACAGCCCGCCAGCCTCCTCTGTCCATAGGATGCTGCAGGCAAGAATACTGGAGTGGGTTGCCATGCCCTCCTCAGGGGATCCTCCTGAACCAGGGATGGAACCTGTGTCTCCTATGTGTCCTGCATTGGCAGGTGGGTTCTTTACCGTTAGTGCCACCTGGGGTTTCTATGGCAGTGGTACTCAGGTCGTGTGAAAACTGCTGGGGATTCGATCTAAGAGCCTGTCAGCCCCTCCCAAGGAAAGCAGTGGCTGAGTAGCTCATCCTGACCCCACTGTAGAGGGTAGCTGTGTGTGCTCTGTTGCTCATTCATGTCTGACTCTCTGACCACATGGATTATAACCCGCCAGGCTCCTCTGTCCACGGGATTCTCCAGGCAAGAATACTGGAGTGAGTGGCCATTTCCTAAGAAAATAAAATACTGCAGAATTATATAACAAAGTTTGAATTCCCTATGCTTCTACCCCCTAGCTGCTGACAGTTTCATGGATGGTGTATGTTTGCACCTGTGTTCTTACTAACATAAATTGTTATTAAGCAACTGGAATTATACTATATGTGCTCTTATCACTCAAAAATAACAATTTAAATAGTTTTCCAAGTTGAAACAAGTCAGAGGAGGAGGAAGAGGACTCTGAGACCAATTATTCCACACCTGCTCCTATTAGCCACCTAAAGTAAAACTTCCTTTAAGAACAGGATGGGCGCCTGACCTCCTTGGTTGGCCCTGTAGTACTACTAAGGGGAGGTGGGGCTGGGTGTGCAGAAGTGGAAGAGGTCTTCAAAGAGCATCCAGGACAGGAGGCAGTTCTGCACTGGGGCTCAGGAAAACCAAATTCTAGTCTGATGCTGCCATTAGCAAGCTGAGTCTTTGGATGGTCCCTTAGCCTTTCTCTGTCTCAGTCTCTCACTGAATAAAGATTCTCATGCCTGTCTCCCTTCCTGGTGGTGACAATTAAATTAGAATTTTTTTTTTCCTAAAGGAAATAGTACAGCAGCTGGTGCACTAAGCATTTCAATACATGCGCAATCCACTTCCCTGCTCTCCCCTCCAAGACCTGAAAGTAACTACACCCTATTCTACAGGGAAAACTAGAGCATCAAATCGTGCCTGATGTTTAACATAAGGTAACGGCATCCCACTCCAGTACTCTTGCCTGGAAAATCCCATGGACAGAGGAGCCTGGTGGGCTGCAGTCCATGGGGTAGCAAAGAGTCAGACACGACTGAGCGACTTCACTTTCACTTTTCACTTTCATGCAATGGAGAAGGAAATGGCAACCCACTCCAGTGTTCTTGCCTGGAGAATCCCAGGGACGGGGGAGCCTGGTGGGCTGCTGTCGATGGGGTCGCAGAGTCGGACACGACTGAAGCGACTTAGCAGCATAGAGAAAAATATTCAGTAACATACAGTTAGTATGAGGATAAGGAAAAAAATTATGGTGGTAGCAGATGAATTTTAAGAATCTTTAAAGAATTTTAAGAGGCTTTATCAACCTCAGAGCTTTTTTGCCAGTGTCTCTAACCGGGAATGACTGAGCTTCTATCTGAACAATGACAGGCAATTCCCTGGCTCTCAAGTCAGACCATTCATTATCTTACAGCTCAGATTCTTTGCAAGCTTTTTGCATGGAGCCAAAACTTGACTCCCTGAAATCTCCCCCTGGACCTAGTTACCCTTGAAAGTAGTAGCTTTCAAATCAGGTTTTGCAGAACCTTAGGGCTCCAGAGAAGTACTCCTGAGGTCGGGGGCCAAAGTGGGGTGGTTGATTAGGAAAAGTTCCAGGTAGTGAGCTTTACTGTATTTTCTATATCAGGGTGCCAAATAATAAGATTTTGCTCAAGAAAGGAACTTTGCTAAAGAAACAGAAGGTTGAAAGTTACTATTCTGGAGAAACACTGGACAAATCTATTTCCCGTTCTATACAGACAATAAAAGAAAGAGCAGCAATCTGCTCCTTGGACATCACTTCCCTACAGATGCATTCACTGACTCTTCACCCAAAAACTCAAGACAGCCGTTCTCCCTGTGTGTGCATTTGTACCAGGTTCTTCCTTCACTATCTGTCCTTTAGTCAGTCTAAACAGGGTTCAGTCTGATCATCCAAGGCCGTGCGTGGGGAGCCCAGGTCCGAAAGGAGGGAAAGGAGAAAGCCCAGCGTGGCTCTGGTCACCCACCTGGTCGCTGCTGGGGGGAACGGGCGTGTCGGAGCCCTGCCGCCGGTGGCGCTGCGCCAGCCGGGCCACGGTCACAGGGGAGGTCCGAGGACTGTCCAGCCCAGCGTCTGACAGGACCGAGTTCCGATTCACCAAGGACTAGAGGAGCAGAGGGCTTTGTGAGAAAGAAACTCGCCCAGGAGATCCTCAGGGCTCTGCTCATCGGCTAATAAAAATTTAGTACTTACTCTGTGCCTGGCATTATGCTAGCCCTCGGTTGTGTATTACCTCATTTGATGCTGGCAACAGCCCTCTGAGGTAGAAGCTACTATTCCTCCCACTTCTCACACAAAGAAACTAAGACTGGAGGGGCTCCGAGACTTGCTGAAGATCAGATAGTCAGTAATGCGGTACTCCCCAGGCAGCCTCACCCCACTGCCTGCTAGGCCCCCCTGCTTCCAGGCGTGGAGCCCGCAGGGGGATGTCTACTGTGGGTTATTGAGGACCCTCCTCGCCCTTGGTGTCTTTCCGACATACTGAGCCTTCCACATACATTCATCATATTCCCACAAACGGGAAAGAGCAGTAAAGAAATAAAATTCCAACCATTATTTTAAATCAGGTTTTAAACATGTTTTCAATTACTTACTTACTTCGTTAAGCTGGCTAAGCAAATACTTTGATAACACTGTTATGACTTCTTTCATTCACTCTTATATTCCCAGTTCATATCTGCAATTAATATATGCAGCCTGAGAACACCTAGAAGGGCAGCTTTGAGGCCAAAGCCTGAAGCTCTCTGACCACTGTGACTAAGATCTGTGACTAAGAAAGAGAAGCTGCCACTCCCGATTAGGCCGGATTTGCTGTATTACCCCAAGATGATGCTATCGGCAGCCAGGTGGAGATGTGTTTTTGGTCCAGTTACTGTTGTACAGAATTTCTGTCTCTGCTCTCTTACACTGAAGCAAGGCTTGCTACAATTAATGCTACAGCCTCTCTCTCCACCTGACTCTATATAACAGAGTCGACTATGATAAAACAGAAGCCAGATTTGATGACCTTGCATATAGGATGCATTTAACCTGCCTTTTTCTTTAGAACGAAAACCCTTGGAACTAGAACTACAGCAGAGGGCCCAGATGACAAGCTAGAGGCCTTGGTGCAGGTGGTGAGCAGAGAACCTATCGATGCCCGGAGAAGGAACACCGAACGCGTGGTTTTAAATGGGGCTCCGGCCCGCCCCCCCCAGCCTTGGCACTCACCTCGCTGAGGGAAGGAAAGCGTTCTGTGCCGGAGTCCAAGCCACTATCCCCTTCCTGGGAATCCAGAGAGAGTCGGGCTGGGAAGGAAACAGTTTACACGGTAAGGAAGGAGCTGTGGCCTGGGGGAGAGAAGGGCCTTTATTCCGGGAACCTGTGCCCAGGGCAGGAGGGTAAAGCTGCCACTGGCCTGTCTTTCCCAGTTTCCTTTTAGCTCTCCTGCGACTTTCGACATCTCACTTTCCCTATCCGCACACCTGTGCCCAGGCCACATCACCTTCCAGAATAATCCTCCGTAGCTCTACGTCCCAACAAGCCCCAGCCCTCAGCTCGTCCCTGCCCTCTTCCAGTTCCCATCCATTTCTTTCTTCTTTCTTGGGCTCCGAGCCGCCAGGTGCTGGCAGGCACGCTGCTGTCTAGACCACCACCATTCTAGCATCTCCTCGGCCCTTATCTATCCAGGGCTATGGGTTACACATTTGTTTCCCGTCACTTGGACTGCTTTCTCTCATTACTTTATTTCTTGGAGGCAGGGACTGTATTCCCCCCCCCTTGAATTTGCCCCAAAGGGAGGGGACGATAGATAAGAGGTGTGAACTAGAGATGTGCCAGAGAAAAAAGGGGTGCTGAGGGGACTCACCTTCCGACGACCTCTGGCTGGTGTCCCCATATGCTGGGAGTATGTCCTAAAAAGAAGAGAGGTCCGGAGGGAGGGCAGACGCTGTGAACCTCTCCCCCTACTGTTTTCCTCCCATCAGCCCTTCCCTCAGTCTCAGCAGATAACATCTGCTTACAATTAGTGGCCTCTTCTGCTTCATTGCCTTACAAACGCCCAGTGAGAAGAGCTATTGCTTCATTCGTACAATTTAAGGTGAACGGTGACCCCTAATGGTGGAAAGGGAACTTTACTAGCGGTAAAATTCTAAAAACTTACTTGATTTCTCACCCTGGACCTCAAAGCATCTACTGCCTCAGTTGGGCTCGTCACTGAAAGAACTTCCGAACCATCAAGGAGTATGAAAAGCTCCTGCAGATGCAGAGCTCTGCCTCTAAACATCTTTGCAGACTGACAGGCATTGGCCTGAGGCTGACCAGCCACTGTGGAGGGAATAATGTTGCTAATGCTTTACTGTTTATGAAGTACTCTTGTCTATATCTCGTTTAGTTTTTTTAAACAACTCGGAGGCAGGTATAGTACGCCCATGTTATAAATGAGGAAACAGAAGCCCAGAGGTCTTAAGTAACTTGCCCAAGCTACACAGCAGGTAAACACAGCAAGGGTTGACGCTCAGACCCCCAGACTCCAAGCTGAGTGTTTCAGACTCATCACCTACACAGCACATGAGCGCAGAGGCAGCCCAGCGGCAGACACACACTGGCCCCGTCCTGGGGGCGCCCTTTAATTCTGACAGTAACGCCAGCAGGCTGAGCCTGCCGTATCTCCACTTCACAAATGAGGACACCAAGGCTCCCAGGGACTGTCATTTTTATGCTTTAAAGCCTTTATTGAATTTGTTACAGTACTGCCTCTGTTTCATGTTTCGGCTTTTTGGCCACGGGGCATGTGGGATTTGAACTCCCTGACCTGGAGTTGAACCTGTACCCTCGCTGCATGGGGAGGTGAACTCTTAACCACTGGACTGTCAGGGAAGTCCCCTCCCAGGGAATCACGGAGTCACCTGCCCAAGAGTCTTAAAGCTGGTGAGCACTGTAGCTGGGAGGTGAATCCAGATGGTCTAAACCCTAAACCTGAGCACCTATCAACCGTGTGATACTGAGAAATTCTTCAGAAAGTAAAAGTTTAAATTTGTTTAGCTTGCGTTTCTCAGACTTTTTTGATCTGGATGGTATGAAAAAGAAAATGGATAATCCTCAAATAATTTCTATTGATTTTGGCAAATATTGTTCTTGGAGATCTTAAAGTGTTTGGAGAGTCACTTCTTCTGTACCCAAAGAATGAAGGCCTGATGGACAGAAGTAAGGCACTAATGAAGCGTCAAGACCCTGACTAGGACAGATAAGGAAGCATCTCCTCCCTAGGATTTCCCGCACGGTGTGGTTAGCTGCCGCTACAGATCCCTCTCAATTGCCTGGGGTCCCTTTACTTAGGCTGACTTTTAAAAGTGCTCGCGTTACTTTGAGAAGACCTATTACTGGAGGGCAAGGTGACAGGAAAAGCTACCAGATGAATAATGAGTAAGATCAGTGTTGGAATATATCTCAGCTATGAGGCAATTACCCAGCAGGGGATGGATAATCAGCAAATTAAAGCTGGCAGTCTGATTTACTGCATATTTCTTTCCATTTCCATTGCAACTGTAAGCTGCTGGAGGGCAAGAAACAGGCCACTCCTTTCCACGGGGTCCCAAGCATCAGGACAGCGCTCAGTCTGTCTCCACAGTGCTAATGAGGAGCTGCTGCCCTCGGTTTCTCCGTGAAACACAACACACACTGGTGTAGCCCCAGGGTCCTGTGTAACTCGGGAAGCCTCTGTCCTAGGCCTCTCCCTCACACTCCCCTCCGTCCGCCTGCACGAGCCCTGCCTAGAGCTAAGCCTGCCATCACTCACCACTAAGCCACCAGTCTCCTGCTGGATCTTCAGCTGTAACTGAGTGACTCGCCGCCGGGCGCCTTCGATCTGCTCTTCCAGCAGGCTGGCGGGGTTCCGGCTATACACCTCACAGATACGCTGGGGGTGGGGTGGGCGGGGGGCGAGGAGGACAAGGAGGAGGGGAAAAGGCAGAGGAGCGGTTAGTAGAGAATGGACGACTCACCAGTGGGGAGAGTAGGCAGTTATCCCGAAACAAAGGGGAGAGAAAGGAGATCGCTGCCTCTGAGGAGGTGTGTGTCATTCCACCATCACGCAGGAGCAAGAAGAGGTGCACGTGGTGAGAACAGAACACAGGAGGCAATGGCAGAGAGAAGACAGGACACAGAGGCCGGTCTTGATCTGACCTGCTCTTAAGGCTGGAGAAGGCAACGGCACCCCACTCCGGTGCTCTTGCCTGGAAAATCCCATGGACGAGGGAGCCTGGTCTGCTGCAGTCTATGGGGTCGCGAAGAGTCAGACACGACTGTGCGACTTCCCTTTCACTTTTCTCTTTCATGCACTGGAGAAGGAAATGGCAACCCACTCCAGTGTTCTTGCCTGGAGAATCCCAGGGAACGGGGGAGCCTGGTGGGCTGCCGTCTGTGGGGTTCCACAGAGTCAGACACGACTGAAGTGACTTAGCAGCAGCAGCAGCTCTTAAGGCCTACATGCTAAATGAGGTCTTCCTTGACTGCAACTCAAGAGTCAGATATTTAAGTGACTGGCCAGACCAGCACACACAGAAAATGCTAAGGAGGAAACACACAGTGAGAACCACAGGAGTTGAGACGAAGAAGCGTGGACCAAGGAAGCCAGCACCCCCGTCCCCCAGCCCTGTAGCTGGGAACCACTGACACTTATCTAGAATCCTTTTAGCACACAGCTTGGGCTTTGCAGTCAGGGAGGCCTGCCTCTGAACGCTGGCACCTCTACTTGCTAGCTGTGTAGACCTGGGCAAGCTTGACTATGTCCTCACAGGTCAAATGGAGATGTGGTACTTGCCTCTGGGGGTGGATGTAGGCTATGAATGAGGTTATGTATGTAAAGTGCAGAGCAGAAGGTCTGGTGGCTAACTACTTGGCTGAATGCTCGGCAGCTATTATTATTTTACTACAATAGGAAATGCTCAGTGANGCTACAGATCCCTCTCAATTGCCTGGGGTCCCTTTACTTAGGCTGACTTTTAAAAGTGCTCGCGTTACTTTGAGAAGACCTATTACTGGAGGGCAAGGTGACAGGAAAAGCTACCAGATGAATAATGAGTAAGATCAGTGTTGGAATATATCTCAGCTATGAGGCAATTACCCAGCAGGGGATGGATAATCAGCAAATTAAAGCTGGCAGTCTGATTTACTGCATATTTCTTTCCATTTCCATTGCAACTGTAAGCTGCTGGAGGGCAAGAAACAGGCCACTCCTTTCCACGGGGTCCCAAGCATCAGGACAGCGCTCAGTCTGTCTCCACAGTGCTAATGAGGAGCTGCTGCCCTCGGTTTCTCCGTGAAACACAACACACACTGGTGTAGCCCCAGGGTCCTGTGTAACTCGGGAAGCCTCTGTCCTAGGCCTCTCCCTCACACTCCCCTCCGTCCGCCTGCACGAGCCCTGCCTAGAGCTAAGCCTGCCATCACTCACCACTAAGCCACCAGTCTCCTGCTGGATCTTCAGCTGTAACTGAGTGACTCGCCGCCGGGCGCCTTCGATCTGCTCTTCCAGCAGGCTGGCGGGGTTCCGGCTATACACCTCACAGATACGCTGGGGGTGGGGTGGGCGGGGGGCGAGGAGGACAAGGAGGAGGGGAAAAGGCAGAGGAGCGGTTAGTAGAGAATGGACGACTCACCAGTGGGGAGAGTAGGCAGTTATCCCGAAACAAAGGGGAGAGAAAGGAGATCGCTGCCTCTGAGGAGGTGTGTGTCATTCCACCATCACGCAGGAGCAAGAAGAGGTGCACGTGGTGAGAACAGAACACAGGAGGCAATGGCAGAGAGAAGACAGGACACAGAGGCCGGTCTTGATCTGACCTGCTCTTAAGGCCGGAGAAGGCAACGGCACCCCACTCCGGTGCTCTTGCCTGGAAAATCCCATGGACGAGGGAGCCTGGTCTGCTGCAGTCTATGGGGTCGCGAAGAGTCAGACACGACTGTGCGACTTCCCTTTCACTTTTCTCTTTCATGCACTGGAGAAGGAAATGGCAACCCACTCCAGTGTTCTTGCCTGGAGAATCCCAGGGAACGGGGGAGCCTGGTGGGCTGCCGTCTGTGGGGTTCCACAGAGTCAGACACGACTGAAGTGACTTAGCAGCAGCAGCAGCTCTTAAGGCCTACATGCTAAATGAGGTCTTCCTTGACTGCAACTCAAGAGTCAGATATTTAAGTGACTGGCCAGACCAGCACACACAGAAAATGCTAAGGAGGAAACACACAGTGAGAACCACAGGAGTTGAGACGAAGAAGCGTGGACCAAGGAAGCCAGCACCCCCGTCCCCCAGCCCTGTAGCTGGGAACCACTGACACTTATCTAGAATCCTTTTAGCACACAGCTTGGGCTTTGCAGTCAGGGAGGCCTGCCTCTGAACGCTGGCACCTCTACTTGCTAGCTGTGTAGACCTGGGCAAGCTTGACTATGTCCTCACAGGTCAAATGGAGATGTGGTACTTGCCTCTGGGGGTGGATGTAGGCTATGAATGAGGTTATGTATGTAAAGTGCAGAGCAGAAGGTCTGGTGGCTAACTACTTGGCTGAATGCTCGGCAGCTATTATTATTTTACTACAATAGGAAATGCTCAGTGAAGCTGGTGGGTTAAACAGTTACATAGACACTGGGGGCACATTTTCTCCAAAGTCATCTGGAACCTTCCTGCAACCCCTCATACTTACTGTTTCATCTTCTCCATGACTCTCAAGCCCTCAGCCCTCCTCTTAGTCTCTGCAGATAATATCATCTGGTAAGAATGTTCCCAACTTCACTCCATTTCAAAGCATCTGCAGCTACTCTAACCCTATGCCTTGGAAGAGAAACGCCGTCTAATCCCTGTACAGCGTTAGGGCCTCCAACAGCCTCGGGCTCCTCTTGGGCATCGTTTACATATCCTCAAAGTTTCCTCGTTCTAATGGCTCCTTCCCTTCATCCTATAAAAAAGCTCAAGTTTCCTGTCCTTAAACGAAACAAACTACTACACCAAAACCTTCTCCATCAACTCCGATTAGTCTTCAAGCCACCACCTCATTCTTTTCTCCCTCCTTTTACAGCCAACATGCTTCCAAACGGGAGTCTCCATGTAGAGCCCAGGCTTCTTAGTCTTCTACTCACTCACCGACATACACAGTTTAGTTCCTCCCATCACCATGCTCTTTTGAAATCCAGTGACTTCTTCTTGGTCCTCATCTCTCCAAAGCTCTTTAAATACCCACCTCCTCAAAATGCTGTCCCCTTCCGACGTCTCATCTTGACACCGACTCGGGTCACACCCCTCCCTGCAGCTGTAGCTTTACCCCTGCCTCCTCTCTTAAATCTCGGTGAGCCTTCAGCTCTGCAGACATCTACAGAGAGCCGACACACACCAGCCGTGCAGGAGGAATATGCCAGCGTAGGCATGGTCCTGGCCTTCAGGAACTCAGTGCAATAGAGGAGGACACACAAATAATTAAAATACAAATACAGCAGCAGCTGTTTAGAGGTCGATGCAGTGCCTCCCGGCAGCACAGCAGCTCTAAATTCCACCCTCAGCTCTCTCCTCTTCTCTGTCCTTGGTGATATCATCTAGTCCCCAATTTCAACTGCCACCTGTATGCTGAGGCTACCCGGATCTCTATCAGTATTTCAAACCCCAGTCTTTTCTTCTGAGGTTCATCCTTGTTATCTCCATGTGCCTGGAGGATGGTCTTTCTACCTGAACCTCCCATGGCTGCTTTAAACTCAGTCCATCCAGAGCTGACCGCCATTTCTGTGCCCTAAATCCTTCTCTCCTCTGTCTCACTCCATCAATGGCGTCACCATCTATCCAGGCACCCAAGCTTGGGGCTGTCTTTTCTTCCTTCTCCTTTACTTCTCCCTTCTAGTTGATAGATTTCTTATGTACTGTAACAGCCTCCGAGAAGGTTTCCTTATGTGTCAATCCACTTACTACACTTTTCTAAAGAACACTGTTTTGAAGATATGATCAACTCTGCTACTCAAATCCTTGGATCAATTCCCACTGGTTTCAGAATAAACTTCAAGCTCATCATGTTACTGAAGGCCCAAAGCACTTTCCAGAGTGAGATAGACCGCGCCCAACTGAAATGTCGTCTCATGAACCTTCTCTGATCATTGTATAATTAGCTATTCCTTATTTTTATAAATTAAATAATTTAAAAATTATTATTGACACATAATTCACATAAATTCACCATTTTAAAGTATATAATTCAGGGATTTTTAGTATATGCACAGACCTGTACAAACATCTCCACTATCTAATTCCAGAACGCTTCCTTCAACCCTACAAGAAAGCAGTCACTCCCAATTTCTCCCTTCCTCCATCTCCTGGCAACCACTAATTCATTTTCTGTTTTTATGGGTTTACCTCTTCTGGACTTGCACATAAGTGGAATCATACAGTATGTGGCCTTCGGTGTCTGGGTTCTCTCACTTGGTACGTTTCCAGGATTCCTCCGTGTCAGAGCATGCATCAGTCCTTCACTCTTTCATATGGCTGAATAATATCCCATTTTATGGAGAGAATTTATTTTGTTCATCTACGCATCAGTTAATGAGAACCTGGGCGGTTTCCACCTTTTGGCTGTTATGCAATTAATAAATGCTATTATGAATGTTCACATAAGAGGTTCTATGCCTTGCACTCTCTTGTGTATACACTTAGGTTCATGTTGACAGATCATACTGACAGTTCAGTTGACAGATCATATTTCTGGGTTTCACATTTTGAAGAATTGCCAAATTGGCTGCACCATTTTACATTTTCACATCAACAGTGGGAGTAGAGTAGGATAGTGAATACGTAGACAAAATATAAACAAACATTTCTCCAATTTCTCCACATTTTCACCAACAACTGTTATTTTGGCTCTGGCCATCCAAGTGGGTGTGCAGTGGTATCTCAAAGCATTGGTTGGCCTCTTTCTAATGACTAATAATACTGAGCACCTTTTCATGTGTTTACTGGCCATTTGTATGTCTTCTTTATTGGACTGTCTATTCAAATCTTTAGCTAACTTTTAAACTGGGTTGATTCTGAAGTATCTATTACAAATTCAGGTACTAGACCTATATTTTCATGGCAAATAGATGGGGAAACAGTGGAAACAATGGCAGGCTTTATTTTTTGAGCTCTAAAATCACTGCAGATGGTGACTGCAGCCATGAAAATAAAAGATGCTTACTCCTTGTAAGAAAGGAAAATTACGACCAACCTAGACAGCATATTAAAAAGCAGAGACATTACTTTGTCAACAAAGGTCCATCTAGTCAAGGCTATAGTTTTTCCAGTGGTCATGTACGGATGTGACAGTTGGACTATAAAGAAAGCTGAGTGTCAAAGAATTGATGCTTTTGAACTGTGGTGTTGGAGAAGACTCCTGAGAGTCCCTTGGACTGCAAGGAGATCCAACCAGCCCATCCTAAAGGAGATCAGTCCTGAGTGTTCATTGGTAGGACTGATGTTAAAGCTGAAACTCCAACACTTTGACCACCTGATGTGAAGAACTGACTTGTCTGAAAAGACCCTGGTGCTGGGAAAGATTGAAGGTGGGAAGAGAAGGGACAGAGGATGAGATGGCTGGATGGCATCACTGACTCAATGGATGCGAATTTGGGTAAACTCCGGGATTTGGTGATGGACAGGGAGGCCTGGCGTGCTGCAGTCCATGGGGCCGCAAAGAGCTGGACACAACTGAGCGACTGAACTGAAATGAACTGAGACCTATATGAGCTGCAAATATTTTCTCCTTTTCTGTGGTTGTCTTTTTACTTTCTTGATAGTGTCCTTTGATGCACAAAAGCTTTCAATTTTGACAAAGTCTAACTTATTTATTTATTTTGGTGCTTTTGGTGTCACAGCTAAGAAACCACTGTTTAGTCCAAGTGGTTTATCAAGGAATAAATACCCATGTTTTCTACTAAGAGTTTTATAGTTCTTAAAAACAGTTTTAACTCTTACATTTAAGTCTTTGATCCATTTTGACTTAAATTTTATTACTGTGTTTAAATTTACTTACTGTGTGAAATAAGAATCCAAACTCATTCTTTGCACAGATAATCCTGTTGTTCCAGAACCATCTGTTGAAAAGACTATACTTTCTTCACTGAACTGTCTTGACACTTTTTCAAAAACCAACTGACCACGGATGTATGGGTTAATCTCTGGACTCTGAATTCCATTTCACGGATTTACAGGCCTACCCTTATACCAGTACCACACCACCTTGATTACTCCATGACATGTGTCAAAATATTAGTATCAGCACTTATTATGCTACATGCGACTCTTCCTTCATTCGCCCACTGATTTTCTACTAGATTATAAACTCCTTAAAGGAAAGGCTCATCTCTCACTTATCTTTATAACCACTCTAACCTTCGTCCCCAGCACTGGTCCCCAACTCCACTGCAGCACACACAGCACCTAGCACACAGCAGGAGCTTAATGTTTGTTAAGTAAATGAGTATACTTTCATGTCTTGGTGCCTCGGAGCTATGCTGTCCACTCTCAGCATTCTCTTCCCCATCTCTCTTGCTTATTGAAGCCCTGCTCTTCAAGGCCCCGCTGAAACACAATCTTTTTGGTGAAGTTTCCCTCACGCCCCCGTTATTAATTAATAAGAATAATAATCTGCTCTCTTCCTTGTCCCTCCTACTCTCTCTCCTACTGTAATATGAATTTTCCCCATGAGACTATAAACATGTTGAGGGCAAGAACTACACCTAATCTTTTAGGAATTAAAGCAGTGCTTTACATACAGTGGGCACAACAGAGCTGAAATGAAGGGGCCAGGAGCTCGCTGTAAGCCACAGCTATTATCAGAATCTGGTCGTTTCCTTCCAGCGAAATTAAACTTCTTGTTCTCCCTGCACATCATTGCCCAGGCCTGGAAATCGCTCTGCATCAGTCAGATTCTGCTTTGACAGATTCCACCGGCCTATGACAATTCTTTAGAGGTCCTGAGGTTTGACATTAAGGTTCCTGTGATAGCATATGGCCTGCAAATTAAGTTGTATACTTTGGTAGTTTGCTTTGATAAAGTATTATTTCATGAAGGCAATGGCCAGTCTACCCGCAGCAGGGACCTTACCTGTAACTCTTTTTCCTCCTGCCTCAGCATATTCCTAAGGATCTGGGTGGCATGTTTTTGAAATTCAGGATCCTAAGATGGAAAACATGACAGTGGTGAGAGTTGAGGACCCAACAATAGCTTTATTCTCCTCCACCAGGCGATTCCTAGGGAAGGAGAGCCTTGACGGGACAGCCTGGGTTGTAAGAATGTTTTGTATAACACTATCTCCCTGGAATTCAATAAACATAAAATCTTATTTTGATTTCACTCCTAACTTCCTAGAAACCCTGACTATAATCACATCTGGTATCAAATTGCTCTCTAAAGTCTTCCAGGACGTGCTGGTCAGTCTTCTTTCCAATCGGAAGATCCTGTTCCCTATGACTATCTGGCTCTAGTCCTTTTTCAACTCCTCACACAGGTTATCCTGGTCCTTGGTTCTCCCCCTACCAGTCTTGCTCTTTCCTGATCCTCTCCCCTATGGACTGGGCTCCATATTTCATTCCTCCAGGCCATCTTCTCCCCCAGGAAGCCCCTCCTTTACTCCTTGACTTATTCCACATCTTTGCAACAGTGATTGTTAACAGTCTTTACAGACTCCTCTGCCCACGCCTGGAGGGGTGCAGCCTCGCCCTGACGGAGAGGAACACTCTCAGAGGGCCTCCTTAGAGTGCTGCACACACATACAGGAAACACACTGCATGCTGCTCTGATAAACCGCACATGCACTTACATGGAAAGAGGACACTACGCATGGAACGCTCTTTTAATGCAGTTCTCACTTTGTTCCACTTTGATGGCCCTCACATAGCTCTTTTTCTTGTCTCTTCCTACTGGCATGCCATTCGATTTAACCTGCTTCCATTCCAAGGGCAGCTCTTCTAAAGGGACACCAGAACGAGGAGAGGAGCAGGGGGACCGTTACCTGCAGAGGTCTGGGTCCCGTGATGCGCTGTGGAGGTGGCAGAGGCGGAGGAGGTGGCGGAGGGGGGACCACTGGGGTGACTCGAGGAGCTCCTGCTGGGGCTGGGTCCTGCTGGGGCCCAGAGACACCAACGGATGAGGGCGAAGAGCCCAGGAGGGTGAGAGCAACATAGGCCCCGGCTGGAGGAAGACAAACAGAGGGCTGCTCCAGTGGGCTGTTTGCAGCAGCAGACGCTCAGGCACAAAGGAGGCAGTTCCCCCTCTCCTTCCATTAAGCTTGTAATTCTGCAGGTAAAGTTCTCCTCACAGTTAACGCCCCACCTGTTCTCTAATTCCTGTCCTTCTATCCTGCACCAGCACAAGGCTCCTTTCCCTCCCTTTCCTCAAGCAGAAGCCTCAACCAAAACCCAACCCACAACTACTTGGGAGCTGCCCACTCAGTCCCTTGTTTCCCAGGACTGGGAGAGGGGAGTGAGTGGTATTTGAGTGAGACTTGGTCTTAGTAGAACATGATCTAAAAGGTAGCGCAAAGATGGGTAGGAAAATAAACACGTCAGATTAGAGATTAATAGTGTCTCCACCTGAAATGACAGGAGGGAACCGTGGCAGTCTATGAGGATCAGGCCAAGATTAAAGACTTCAGCCGCCTCCCATGTCTACAGAGGAACCCTGCTGGGTCAACAGGCCTGCTTCCCCGTGGCCCCCTGTGCATCTGCTCCCCGACTTTCCCTCATTGTCACCTCTTTCCAACTCACATTTGATGAGCTTCACCACCTCCAGGTGTGAGCTATTGGTCACCATGGTGCCGTTCACCTGTTGGGGGACAAATGACATGACTGAGTAATGGCAGTGGAAGCCTCGGGGGATCGTTTTCCTAGGTCAAAGTCACTTCTTTAGGGAGCCATTTATCAGGGCTCTTTAGTATAGTAAAACTTGTTATAGAACTTAGTCACAGTCAAGAAGGACCTAGAATATGGAACCCAGCTATCTTAGTCCCCACTCTCTGTCACGGTATACCACTCATTCTCACGGTACACCACTCATTCTCACGGTACCACCCTCCTGGTCAGTGGCTGAGGACAGATGCTATGAAAACGGAAGTGCACGGGACGGGCCGAGGCCGGAAGTGACCCTGCACTCCCCCTCCCCCGCCAGCGGGGCGGGTGGCCCAGAGAGGGAACTTCACTCACTTTGATGATCCGGTCACCTTCTTTCACACCAGCTTTCATGGCTGCACCTCCTGTGAGGAAGCAGAAGGCCTGGTCAGTGGAGACCCACCACCTTCCCAGAGGTCACTGAGTCACGACCCATGAACCTGCCAAATCACCTTCCCCCTCAAATCTCTTCTCACCTCTGTGTTAAGTATTTCACGTGTTGGGTGTGTATCCTATTCTGCTCCAGTGTGCCACAACTACCTTTGAGCTAGACTGGACTGTCCGAGGTCACATCTCCTGTTCTTCTCGCCACCTGGCTCAGCAGCAGACTTCTCCTCTGAGTGCCAGGCCACGCTGGCAGAGAGGCAGGGCCAGACTCCGGGGAGAGCAATGTGTGCTTTATTTGAATGTGTCTGGATATGTTCCAAGGTCAAATGAGAGTTTATTTCTATTTTCCAGTGGGAAGAATGAGTTTACTGTATTAAATAACTGTTGAAGTAATTATTAAGAGGAATATGAGAAAAGAATTGCAACAAGAGTTTTCAAATCATGGTCCCTAAGCCCTGAGAGGTTCATAAAGACATTCTGGGTATTCCTAGCATTAAGGAAGATAAAGCTTTATTTTCTGTTAAAAAATGGTTCTGCAGCCACAGCGGTTCTGACCACCATGGACAGTCATCCCTGGGTATCCACTGGGGATTAATTCTAGGACCTCCTGCAGATGCTCAAGTGCCTTACCTAAAACAGCACAGTACAATGCCTTCCGGTTTCATGTTTGATGACTGAACTAACTGCAGGTGGAAACTTTGAGCCATAGGTGGTTGAATCTATGGATGTAGAATTCTCAGATTCGAAGCTCACGGATATGGAGGGCGAAATGTAGCTTTAAATGAGTTGTAGTAGCGCTCAGAAAGCGCAGGAAACACTTATGCTGAAATAAGTTCGTGAGAAGCATACAAACTATGATTTTTGTGAATTTACCCCAATGATCATTAAATCCGTAAGCTGCATTCGTCTGATCAAAAAAAACTCCCACAAAGCACATCTATATGTTTCTAGTCCAAAAAGAGAAATTACAGTGGTGACTACATTCCAATTTGGTTTTTCAGTATTGGGACACAGACTACCCAATCTAAAGTGTGCTACTTGTGGGAAAAGTACTAGCTTGAAAACTCTCTTTTACACTGTCATCTAAAAATTAAAGGTGGAGAGGAAGAGTGATTTTGACTAAATGCATGAAACACTAATAACTTAGTGATTTAAAAAAATTTAAACTTTTCAAAGTAAAGGATTAGAGAAGAAGTTACAGACTTCAGTAAGCATGAGAATCACCAGAAGGATTTGTCAGAAAGCATATTCCTTGGCCCCCTTGTCAGAGGGGGATCCAGCGCTTCGGGACTTGGGCCCTGGAATGAGGATTTCAATCACCCTAAGGGCCTAGGTGATTCTGATGGAGAAGAGCATAGACTGGACTTGGAGAAACAGTGACCTGAGAAGCCTACAGTCTGGAAAAGATAATAACAACTGCGCTGTTCCTCTTGTGATTTCGCTGCCAATCCAGATGAGGTCTCTTCCTCTCTCCCGCCCAAAATACACATTCATACACATATTTTCCAAAACTCATATTTCATTGCAAGCCATCCTTTTGTTCTTTCCTCTCTGAGTCTGACTCTGCTCAGGCCTAAGAGGGGGGTAAAAATTGGAGGAGCCCTGAACTCATAGTTCACTGGAGGGGATCCTCATACATTCTGTATCAAAGAGATCACAGAGGCAAAGAACAAGTTTCTGGCAGTCCCACTCGCTCTCTCAGCCTAGTCCAGGAACCTTGAGAGAATATGGAAGCAAAGAAGTTTCTTTTCAGAGTTCTATCCTAGGTTATGAAAAACAAACCTCCCCCCGATAAAAGTTAACTCCCAAACATAAGGAGTGCTAATTACTTATATCCTTGTATGGCCCACATACCTCATTTTGGTCATGAATTTGAAATTCTCTTTTCACCTTTCACATAAATAAATTCCAAATATTTCTTCCAAAGTTACATAAAGCACACATCCTTCCATTTTGCACTCTACTTAGTAGGCCATGAGTTACCTACCCCTTTCCTTGTACTCTCCTTCCTGCCTGGGATGTCCAGTGCTACCAAGTCCATCCCATTTGCTACAGTGAGGGTCCCTCTTTTTAGAGACACTTGCCTCATATTCTCCGCCACTCCCATCTCCTTCCTGCTCATAGTGTTCAGTCTGGGTCACTTAACAACAATGATTCTACCGCCGGACATTACAGAGCTCTGAAATACCTGAAGCTTTTCCATACATAACTGATTTGCTGACAATGTCCTCCCACGCTCTGCTCTCTTCCCACCAAATTCCCGTCTCATCAATGTGCTCTCTATGGCCACCTTTCACACTACTCCTGAAATCCGACTTTCTTCTACGAAGGCTCCCCAAACTAATAAGAAGGGAGATACTATGCTTCGAACAAACCAGCTCAACACAACCTTCCAAGTACCCCTTCTTCTTGTGTACTGTCCAACATACATTTTCCAGTCCTTTATTACTTAGTGTAACTGTATCTGCAAAGACATCTGGAACAAAGTGCCTGCCTTAGCTGTGAACTGCTGCAGCGCAGTAACCGTCTGTGCTTGGGGCGAGGTCACGTGACGGTGAGAAGAAAGCAGGTCTTCGGCTTCTCCACGGGATCTTCCAACCTGGGACGAGCTCCCCTGGAGGGCAGTCAGGCACTGCCTGACGACCTGAGGGCTATTTTGCCTTTTTCACAATTCCAGCAGGGAATCAAGCCAGGAGTGTGATCCCCAGAAACGCTTAGTCCTGTGGAGGCTTCCCCAGATGCGCCCAGGGAACCAGCTCTAGAACGCACCAGGCATGCCACAGGACGCCAGGCCTCTAGTAAAAGCACACGCAAGTTCTCCAAGTCCGAGGGCACTGTCACAGCCACAGTGACTCTCTAAGAACTGTCCACTAATGGCGAGGGAGACATGACACTCACCAGGCCGCACAGACTGCACCAGGACGATGCGGTCCCCGCTGACTGTGAAGCCGAAGCCATGCTGGTCCTTCTGGATGATGACGCAGCGCTGAACAAGACCTGGTGAGAGGGAGAAGGGGCTTCAGCCAGGCCTGCCACTGGGAAGCCAGTGCACACGAGCCAGGGCCAAACAAGCGAGCCCTGGTGCGCTTCTTCCTCCAGAAAGCCCTTCCAGATTCCCTAGACAGCCTGTCCAAACACACCCCTGCAATGCAAGCCCTCTCAGCAGCCGACAAAACCCTGTCACCCGCTCTGCATTCTATACAGGAAACTGCCCTCTTGAGGTGTTGAGAGGTTTGTGTCTCTTGTGCATGTTTCTCTTTTTGGGCTTGTTTGGGTGGCACTGCCCAAAAAGGGGGCCTGGCCAACTCCAGGCTGAAGACTACTGTCTCAGAGAAGCAACCCTGGGACCGAAACCTAAGAGACACTGGAAGTTTTCCATTCAACCACGTTCAGTGAATACAGAAGGTGGGTCACCAGTGCGTGTTGACTCTACAGAGATGGATAACTCATGGGGGCAACTGAGGGCTGGCCCTGTGCCAAAATGCAGGGAAGCATAAACGACTAGAGCAAACCCCTTCTGCCACAAGCACACTCAGAATGCAGGGAAAAGGACAGCCAGGCTGTGACTGCCCGCAGACTCCATCCCTGTGGGCATGTGTTAGGTACTGTACACTGTGAAGCGGTGCGCTCCTGTTCCCTTTAATGGAGAAAGCAGGGGCTCCAGTGCTAAAACCCCACTGGTTTCAGGTCCTGGTTTTGTCTCTTACAAGTTTGCACACTTGGAAAATTTCTTAACCACTCTGTGTCTCAGCTCCCTCATCTGTAAAAGAGGGATAATAAAATCTACTTTCCACCAGTGATAAAAGGACTGAATAAGACAATCGGTAAAACCATAGCACAATGCCTTGCGCACATCATGAGCTCAATATACAGGCACAGTCGCCTTGTGTCTAGGGCATGCAGGTCTGTCTGTGTGGGTGAACACCTCTGTGCCTGTGTGTTGATGCCCTGAGAAGATTACCCGTTGCCTCAGATGTGTCAGAGGGCTGGCGGTGGTGAGAAGGGGACTTGCGTTCAGGTGCTGAATCTCCCAAAGACAGGCTACTTAACCTGGAGAGAAAGAGTAAGAAAAGTACATCAACGAACTGAGCAGGGAGGGACCACCCTTGTAGCAGAAGGAAGCTCTGTCGACAGGGTCCCTGAGTCTTGGGTAACAAGAGACTGACCCTCTCACTCTGTACCCCGCTCCATCTGGTGGGAGACTGGCCATGTCTGCACCACGGGCAATACCACCTATCTGGAATGCTAGGCGGGCAGAGCAGACATGATCTCTTTAATACCCAGCAAGGTGTCAAGGGAAATAGCCCTTCCTGGAGTCAGGAGACAAAGAGACAGTAGCAAGAACAGGGTGTGCACAGACACATGCGTGGCGGGTCTTACCAGGCTGCAATGGGACTGATGGAACAGAACGGACGCGGCGGAGAAAATGAATGCGAGAAAAAGATAGGAAAGAACAAACAGCTAGTTAGTTTTAGGCCATGATTTGCAAGGAAGGGGAGACTGCCAGCCAAGGATGGGAGGGTCAAAAACACACAAAGGCCTGCAGGGCACAGCCGAGGACCGAAAGGGCGGGAGCAGAGACACTAGTCCTCACTCGAGCTCCGTCTCCTCGTCCCTCTCCAAAACAAGTGTTTCTAGGCCGGTGACCAGGCCTTTAGCTGGGTAACTGGCAACTTCACCTGTTGGATAACTGGCAACTTGAACCCTTTTCTAGAAAGGTGGAGTAGAATGATGACCCAAGCTTCTGAGATTCCATTTATTTTGTGTGTACGACGGAGAACAGAAATCGAGTCTGTTTCATGGTAGTATTCCAATCCTATTCCTACAGCCAGCTTAGGGCATCTTGCTTAGAAACTACTACAGCCCTAAAATCTCAGCGTACCAAGGATCACCAAACCGGATCTAATAACAGGGCCCTGCAGGAACAGGAGAAGCTCAGATCTTTACTATGCCTCTCCTTTTTAGAAAAGTGTCTGAGCTGCCAGTTCCTAATCAACAGTTGCTGCCCCTCCAGAGGGCGTCTCCTAGCCATATCCAGCAAATGACTATGTAAAAGGGTCTTCACGGAGGCCCTTGTGCAGAGGCAAAATGCTGCAAAGAATCTAAGTGTTCATGGTGGGTGACTGGTTAAAGAAACTGCAGGATATCAATATGATGACACAGCCTTCAGTCTGTTAAAGAATGAGGGGTCTCTTTATATATGATAAGGAATGGTCTCCAAGAAACGCTGCTGATTGGTAAAAGCGTGATGCAGAATTATGTAGATGGTAGGAGAGAAGAAAATGATTTGCTTATATGTTTGTTTATATATATATATATAAAACGTGCAAAATATCTCCGGAAGGATACAAAAGAAACATATATCCCTGGCTGCCTCTGAGGTAGAAAACTGCCGGGGCAAAGGGATGGAGTTGGAATCTTTCCATTATCTTCTCATTTGTTACCGTTTAAACTCTTAAGTCATGTGAAAGTATTAAGTATTCAACTAATACATACAATACAAGTACATAACTTTTACATATAAAAGGGGGTGGTTCCTCCCCCCTCACCCTGGCACCCCACTTACCTGGACAGGTGAGACTGCTTTTTACTGGCTGATCTTTGGATCAGAGACAGAAGGACATCAAGGAAGAAGAAAGCGTGGGGCCCAGGAGAGAGTGATGCAGGAGAAGAGGAAGAAAGGAAAACAAAACAAGACATAAACCAGACAAGACACTGGAGACGGCTGGTTCCAAAGAAAAACCACTAGCAAGCTAAGAAGAACCTGGGGTGGAAGCTGGCTACAGTGCAGCAGGTCCAGCTTACTAAACTGCAGATTCACCTGCAGCCTGCTGCTGACTGAAACCTTTCCGAGTTTCACCACTGCACCTGGGAGAAAGGTCACAGATGCAGCAGCGAAGAGGAAGCGCTAGTTAGCCAGCCCCTCCACCGTCTCCGCAGCTCCTGGTGCCTATCCTGACTGCAGTGTGAACACCCACTGGGCCTGCTTGTCCGTTTGTCTCTGGGCTGTAAGGTCCACCAGGTCACGGCGGTCTTGCTGGTCAGCACTCCCCCTGCCTGACATGGTGAGCACTCCGTCCTGTGTGTGGTCCCCGCTCTTCCCTGTTTTCACTTGCCGTGGTTTCTGGCTCCGGTGCCTCATGTTACGTGTGGCTCCCTCTTCCTAGATGTCCTCTCTTCTCTACTCCCCATTACTGCATCTGTCAACCAGACGAGGCAAACTTCCAGAAGCTACAACTTCTGGCTGTCTTCAAGTTACTCTAGTCTATCATGCCCGGCCCTGACCGCCACCTCCTCATCCAAGGTGAAGAGTCAACTTAGCTTATCATTAAGTAAATGTCCTAGAATCTATGAATGATAGCTAAACTTACTGTGGTAATCGTTTTATTTAATTGTGGCTGTGCGGAGAGGTGGTCTTAGTTGCTGCACGGGATCTAGTTCCCTGACCGGGGTTGAACCCAGGCCCCCTGAATTTCGAGCATGGAGTCTTAGCCACTAGACCACCAGGGAAGATCCCTGTGGTAACTATTTTGCAATACATGGGTGTCAAGTCCTTATGCTGTCCATCTTAAAATTAGGTAGTGCTATATGTCAATTAGATCTCAATAAAATGGGGCAGGGAAAGTCTCAGAATCCAAACCTGTGTTATTTAATACAATAGCCACTAGCCACACAGATATGTGAATTTAAAACAAAATTTACAATTCAGTTTCTCAGTTGTACTTCAGCTAGCGGCTACCTTACAGTTCCTTCGCTGAAGAACGTTCTATTGGGCCGTGCTGCTTTAGATACCACGCTGGTGCTAGGAGTACAGAAGTGAATGAGACACACTCACTTGCAGGTGATGGATGAGGCAAACATACAGACCTTCAGTACAAATGCTGAGCGGCAGAGCTACTTCCCGCAGCAGCGAGGAGTTCGCAGAGTAAACTTTTAAAGGTCTTTTATTTCAGCTGCTCGTCTGCTGTCTTCGGCCAGATCCATCACATCCCACCACTGGGTTACCCAGAACCGGCCTGAACTGCTCCCTGCTCACTACCTCAGGAGGAAACCCATCCCATCCTAGGACGGCCTGGGCTTCCTCCTTGCCTCGTTCTGCTTGGCTCTGTGAGAGACTGGTTTCCTATGCCCACATTAAAGCTTAGAAGGAATGGTCTGGTAACTTGACCTGGTTTGGTTTTGCATTTGGGCTGGGTTGTGAACTGTTCGAGATAACTAAGGGCACACTAGGCCAACGTTTATGCACCTGGCTGTAAAGACTGTTGGGGCAAAGACAAGGATCATTTCAGCAGCCATGGAGAGTTCTTCTCAAAAAAAAAAAAAAAAAAAAAAAATCACCGCATAGGGCAGAGACAGTGGAGGACAAGGGGGATTACAACATAACTGTAACAGGTGCAGGTTTTTTCCCCTCTTTTAGAGCTTAAAGGAAGAAAAACCACCACTGAATTAGAGCAGAAGAAATGTTTGTATTAGCAGATCAAGACTATCATGCCGCTTCTCCCCCTTCCTGATGGCACTCCCATTAAAATTTAGCAGGAGAGATCAGACTCCAATCAGCCTAAATCCGATGGGAACACAGGAGGCCCCGCAAGGTAGAGAAGTTCCCCCAAATCTGTGGCCCTCTAAACGGCATCCCTGAGACAGGTCTTCTGATTCAACTTCTCATGAAGCCTCACATTTATCCAGCCAGAGACTGCTGAGTCCTTTTATGTTTTCCCAGAATTGCTCCTTCCTTTTCATAATCATTGCTATCCACCACTTTAAGCCATATGTCCACTGCCTCAAACTACTGAAAAAAAATAAATAAATAAAAAGAAGAAGAAAAAAACCAGCTCTTGTTTTCACTCTCTGGCTCCTCCAGTATTCTACCGCAATGGACTAACTTTCCCAAACACTATTTCTTTGGGTCCCCGCAGATCAAGAACCTAGGATTTCCCTTATTACTCTCTATATGATCAGGTATGTGTGTCACCTCCTGTTGAAGGCTTTTCATCAAGTGGATCCAAGTACCTTTTCAAGTGCACTCTTATTGCTCACTCTGTCCTGCCTCTATTGCATCTTAAAAGATGCTGCACTCACTCTTGCCTCTGCTTTATCATGGCCTCCATCCCTTCTCTTCATTTCTCCTTTTTCAAGGCTCTGGTCAAACGGCACCGATTCTGTGAAGCCTTCCCTGACCACTGCAGCTAGCATCTGACTTACCCCAATATTTTTTGGGAAAAATCTCAAACCTATATATTAAAGTGAAATGAGCAGCATGATGAATGCGTACATACCCTTCATCTAGATTCACCAGGTATCATCTGTCACACTTGCTTTATCTTCTTATGATCATACACTTCTTCCCATTTGAGAGTTGCAGATGTCATGACATTTCACCCCTAACGATGTCAGCATATACCCCCTAGGACCCCTAAAATTCTCTATAACCACAATGCCAACAGCACACCCAATGAGTTTAACTTTGATATAATATTATCTAGTATATAGTCTGTGTTCAAATTTCCCTAATTCTTTTATCAGTCTCCTACACAGTTGTTCCCAACTGCCTCGATACAGGATCCAGTCATAGATCTTAGAACTGCATTTATTCATAGCTTTTAGATTCATTTAATCTAGAATATCACCCCCCTTCCCCCACCCCAACCTACTTTTCTTGGTCTCTCCTAACACCAACGTACAGAAGAATTCAGGCCGGTTGCCTTATTGAATGGCCTGCAATAGATTTGTCTGTCTCTTTAGGTTTAGGTTCAAATTAAACATTTTAAAAGAGTGTTAGATATCTGAGGTAACACAGCTTGCCCATTTCTGGTGAGGATAGGTTTGATTACTTAGGTAAGCTGCTGCTCC
Organism: Neotragus moschatus; assembly: GCA_006410615.1. Taxonomy (NCBI): domain Eukaryota; kingdom Metazoa; phylum Chordata; class Mammalia; order Artiodactyla; family Bovidae; genus Neotragus; species Neotragus moschatus. Next base: position 131,207 of record SJYA01000473.1, read on the forward strand.
TAAGATTTCTCATTGGTAAAACTACATTTTCCCACTTAAATTAGTGGGAAATGGTGGAGTGCTATTTTGAGACTCTACGACCATCCTGTTGTCCAACAGCTTCCCACACAACAGTTTTATTACCCACTGATGCTCCCTGGGGACTGACTGATGCCTCAGTGGGTAAAGAACCTGCCTGCCAATGCAGGGGACACAGGAGACTCGGGTTTGACTCTTGGGTTGGGAAGGTTCCCTGGAGGAGGGCATGGCAACTCACTCCAGTATATCTTGCTTGGAGAATACCATGGACAGAGGAGCCTGGCGGGCGACAGTCCAAAAGGCCCCTGCCTGAACCACTTACCGCACTGGTGGCTGCAAAACGGCACTCTGCTAAGTCTGTCATTCTGTCTGCATCTATTAGTGGGCAATCTTGTAAAGAAGGTCATTTTATCCCTTTTCTGAAACAGTGCTGTGAACTCACGAATTTTTTCCGTCCAATGCAAATACATTAGAATCCATTACTGCTTTTCTGAAAATGTTAAAGTTGTCTCAGTTTGGCTGGTGGGAGCTTCTACAAGCCAGCTCCAGTGTCCTTTAAAGTGTCACCATCTGCCTTATTTTCTGGCACAAAAAACAACAACAACAAAAACACTCCAGGCTCACCTTGTACGTTCCCTATGTCAGACCTGGACTCAAACATTTTTTTAAGGAGCCCTGGTTCCTTTTAGTAGGAAATGTGTGTAGAAACAAGACTGGGTGCCAGGTGCTCACTGTTGCTAAGCTGACACTGCTTCCCAGCTCGTTCAATGGACAGAGACGGGACATATTAAGAAATTGTGAGTTTACAAGGAAATCTTGTTTGACTCCAACACTACAGGGTTCTTTCTCATCGTCCCCAATTCTGTATTTTATCTTTCTTTTCCCACAGTGAGAAACTTGTTCACAAACAACAGTAATATATTTATATATTTATTATAATATAATCATCTGCTCTACTCCGTTTACACATCAAAGATTGTTTCCAGAGTTACTATCCTGGTAACACCAGTAACGGTGAACTAGGTAGAGGTTAGGAGAAGGCAGTGGCACTCCACTCCAGTACTCTTGCCTGGAAAATCCCACGGATGGAGGAGCCTGGTGGGCTGCAGTCCATGGGGTCGCTGAGGGTTGGACACGATTGAGCGGCTTCACTTTCACTTTTCACTTTCATGCATTGGAGAAGGAAATGGCAACCCACTCCAGTGTTCTTGCCTGGAGAATCCTAGGGACGGGGAAGCCTGTTGGGTGCCGTCTATGGGGTCACACAGAGTCAGACACGACAGACGTGACTTAGCAGCAGCAGCAGGTAGAGGTTAGAGTTTGCAATTCTTTTTCTCCTTAGACTGTATCCCACTAGGTATATACAGCCAGTACTATTTGTGAAAGTCACTTTGGATGAGTTTTTTATGCTATCAATTTGAAATGCATTTAGGTTTCTCTTTTTTTTTTTTGCTGCGCTGTGTAGCATGCGGGATGTTAGTTCCCTGAACAGGGCTCCAAGCCGCATCCCTGCAGGATAAGCATGGAGTTTTCACCACGGTACTGTCAGGGAAGTCCTTAGGTTTCTGTTTACATCTGTACTTAACCTTAGGGTTTGCTTTTTCAGGGTTATTTATTTTTTAAATCTGTCAAACATTTACATGGTTGAAAACTCAAAACGCAATTTAAAAGGTACATTCAGAAGTGTCCTTGTCCCTTCATCCCACTCTTCCCCAGGAAACCACTTCCATTTGTTTTTGGTTTTCTGTGTTTCTTCTTGTAAAAACTAAACAAACACATATAAATATTCTTACTTTCCTTTCTTGTTTCCACAACAGGTAGTATCCTACACTTTTTATACTTTGCTTTTTTCATTTAACAGACCTTCAAAGAAACTCCCTATCAGTTCCCAGAAATCTTCCATTTCCTCATCCTTTTCTTTACAATGCTACCCACATTCTGACACAGATGTTCCTCCCTGCTCCCGAGCATCTGGTGTGTTAGCCCTGCCAGAGGGCAAAGGTTACAGGGTGTTCTTCCCAGTATGCTCCCCAGCACCAGACACAGGACAGGTGCTCTGTAAAAATAAGGAGAAATAGCCTCCTCATCTAAGCTTAGAGGGTGTGTGATGAAGCAAGAAAAGGGCTGGTGATCTTCCAGAGAGCAAAGCTGAAGGGCGGTGACCAGCCCACATATCATTCTGCTGGCCTATGGTACTTGTGTGTGGGGGTGTGTCCAAGAGATTAGATGTGGTAGAGAGAATGCCTGAAGAACTATGGATGTGTGTGTGTGTNTCATACACTTCTTCCCATTTGAGAGTTGCAGATGTCATGACATTTCACCCCTAACGATGTCAGCATATACCCCCTAGGACCCCTAAAATTCTCTATAACCACAATGCCAACAGCACACCCAATGAGTTTAACTTTGATATAATATTATCTAGTATATAGTCTGTGTTCAAATTTCCCTAATTCTTTTATCAGTCTCCTACACAGTTGTTCCCAACTGCCTCGATACAGGATCCAGTCATAGATCTTAGAACTGCATTTATTCATAGCTTTTAGATTCATTTAATCTAGAATATCACCCCCCTTCCCCCACCCCAACCTACTTTTCTTGGTCTCTCCTAACACCAACGTACAGAAGAATTCAGGCCGGTTGCCTTATTGAATGGCCTGCAATAGATTTGTCTGTCTCTTTAGGTTTAGGTTCAAATTAAACATTTTAAAAGAGTGTTAGATATCTGAGGTAACACAGCTTGCCCATTTCTGGTGAGGATAGGTTTGATTACTTAGGTAAGCTGCTGCTCCTAAGATTTCTCATTGGTAAAACTACATTTTCCCACTTAAATTAGTGGGAAATGGTGGAGTGCTATTTTGAGACTCTACGACCATCCTGTTGTCCAACAGCTTCCCACACAACAGTTTTATTACCCACTGATGCTCCCTGGGGACTGACTGATGCCTCAGTGGGTAAAGAACCTGCCTGCCAATGCAGGGGACACAGGAGACTCGGGTTTGACTCTTGGGTTGGGAAGGTTCCCTGGAGGAGGGCATGGCAACTCACTCCAGTATATCTTGCTTGGAGAATACCATGGACAGAGGAGCCTGGCGGGCGACAGTCCAAAAGGCCCCTGCCTGAACCACTTACCGCACTGGTGGCTGCAAAACGGCACTCTGCTAAGTCTGTCATTCTGTCTGCATCTATTAGTGGGCAATCTTGTAAAGAAGGTCATTTTATCCCTTTTCTGAAACAGTGCTGTGAACTCACGAATTTTTTCCGTCCAATGCAAATACATTAGAATCCATTACTGCTTTTCTGAAAATGTTAAAGTTGTCTCAGTTTGGCTGGTGGGAGCTTCTACAAGCCAGCTCCAGTGTCCTTTAAAGTGTCACCATCTGCCTTATTTTCTGGCACAAAAAACAACAACAACAAAAACACTCCAGGCTCACCTTGTACGTTCCCTATGTCAGACCTGGACTCAAACATTTTTTTAAGGAGCCCTGGTTCCTTTTAGTAGGAAATGTGTGTAGAAACAAGACTGGGTGCCAGGTGCTCACTGTTGCTAAGCTGACACTGCTTCCCAGCTCGTTCAATGGACAGAGACGGGACATATTAAGAAATTGTGAGTTTACAAGGAAATCTTGTTTGACTCCAACACTACAGGGTTCTTTCTCATCGTCCCCAATTCTGTATTTTATCTTTCTTTTCCCACAGTGAGAAACTTGTTCACAAACAACAGTAATATATTTATATATTTATTATAATATAATCATCTGCTCTACTCCGTTTACACATCAAAGATTGTTTCCAGAGTTACTATCCTGGTAACACCAGTAACGGTGAACTAGGTAGAGGTTAGGAGAAGGCAGTGGCACTCCACTCCAGTACTCTTGCCTGGAAAATCCCACGGATGGAGGAGCCTGGTGGGCTGCAGTCCATGGGGTCGCTGAGGGTTGGACACGATTGAGCGGCTTCACTTTCACTTTTCACTTTCATGCATTGGAGAAGGAAATGGCAACCCACTCCAGTGTTCTTGCCTGGAGAATCCTAGGGACGGGGAAGCCTGTTGGGTGCCGTCTATGGGGTCACACAGAGTCAGACACGACAGACGTGACTTAGCAGCAGCAGCAGGTAGAGGTTAGAGTTTGCAATTCTTTTTCTCCTTAGACTGTATCCCACTAGGTATATACAGCCAGTACTATTTGTGAAAGTCACTTTGGATGAGTTTTTTATGCTATCAATTTGAAATGCATTTAGGTTTCTCTTTTTTTTTTTTGCTGCGCTGTGTAGCATGCGGGATGTTAGTTCCCTGAACAGGGCTCCAAGCCGCATCCCTGCAGGATAAGCATGGAGTTTTCACCACGGTACTGTCAGGGAAGTCCTTAGGTTTCTGTTTACATCTGTACTTAACCTTAGGGTTTGCTTTTTCAGGGTTATTTATTTTTTAAATCTGTCAAACATTTACATGGTTGAAAACTCAAAACGCAATTTAAAAGGTACATTCAGAAGTGTCCTTGTCCCTTCATCCCACTCTTCCCCAGGAAACCACTTCCATTTGTTTTTGGTTTTCTGTGTTTCTTCTTGTAAAAACTAAACAAACACATATAAATATTCTTACTTTCCTTTCTTGTTTCCACAACAGGTAGTATCCTACACTTTTTATACTTTGCTTTTTTCATTTAACAGACCTTCAAAGAAACTCCCTATCAGTTCCCAGAAATCTTCCATTTCCTCATCCTTTTCTTTACAATGCTACCCACATTCTGACACAGATGTTCCTCCCTGCTCCCGAGCATCTGGTGTGTTAGCCCTGCCAGAGGGCAAAGGTTACAGGGTGTTCTTCCCAGTATGCTCCCCAGCACCAGACACAGGACAGGTGCTCTGTAAAAATAAGGAGAAATAGCCTCCTCATCTAAGCTTAGAGGGTGTGTGATGAAGCAAGAAAAGGGCTGGTGATCTTCCAGAGAGCAAAGCTGAAGGGCGGTGACCAGCCCACATATCATTCTGCTGGCCTATGGTACTTGTGTGTGGGGGTGTGTCCAAGAGATTAGATGTGGTAGAGAGAATGCCTGAAGAACTATGGATGTGTGTGTGTGTATGTGTGTGTGTGTGTATTCAAGGGACTGATTAGATGTGGTAGACAGAGTGCCTGAAGAACTATGGATGGAGGTTCGTAACACCATACAGTAGGCAGTGACCACAACCATCCCAAAGAAAAAGAAATCCAAGAAGGCAAAGTGGTTGTCTGAGGCTTTACAAATAGCTGAGGAAAGAGGAGAAGTGAAAAAAAAGATCTTAATGACCTGGATAATAATGATGGTACAATCACTCACCTAGAGCCAGACATCCTGGAGTGCAAAGTCAAATGGACCTTAGGAAGCAGCACTACGAACAAAGCTGGTGGAGGTGAGAGAATTACAGCTGAGCTATTTAAAATCCTAAATGATGATGCCGTTAAAGTGCTGCACTCAATATGCCAACAAATTTAGAAAATTCAGCAGTAGCCACGAGGCTTCTTTGGTGACTCAGCTGTAAAGAATTCTCCTGCAATGTGGGAGACACGAGCTCGATACCTGGGTTGGAAAGATCCCCTGGAGAAGGAAATGGCAACCCATTCCAGTGTGCTTGCCTGGGGAAATACCATGGACTGAGGAGCCTGGTGGGCTCCAGTCCACTGGGTTGCAAGAGTCAAACTACCACCACCACAGCAATGGCCACAGGACTGGAAAATGTCAGTTTTCACTTCAATCCCAAAGAAGGGCAATGGCAAAGAATGTTTAAACCATCATACAACTGTGCTCATTTCACCTATTAGCAAGGTTAGCAAGGTTATGCTTAAAATCCTTCAAGCTGGGCTTCACCAATATGTGGCCTGAGAACTCACACATGTGCACTCTGGGCTTTGAGGAGGCGGAGGAACTAGAGATCAAACTGCCAACACTCGCTGGGTCATGGAGGAAAGCAAAGGAGCTAAAGAAAAGCATCTACTTCTGCTTCATTGACTGCGATAGCCTTTGACTGAGTGGATCTCAATAAAATGGAAAATTCTTAAACAGATGGGAGTACTAGACCACCTTTCATAACTCTTGAGAAACCTGTACAAGGATAAAGAAGCAACAGGTAGAACCAGACATGGGACAACTGACTGGTTCAAAATTGGGGAAGGAGTACGACAAGGCTGAATATTGTCACCTTGGTTATTTAACTTCCATTCAGAGTACATCATGTGAAGTCACCCGGCTGGATGACTCACAAAGTGGAATCCAGGTTGCCAGGAGAAGTATCAACAACCTCAGATATGCACATGACACCTCTCTAATGGCAGAAAATGATAAGGAACTAAAAAACCTCTTGATGAGGATGAAAGAGAAGAGTGAAAAACCTGGCTTGAAATTCAACACTGAAAAAATTTAAGATCATGGCATCCAGTCCCATCACTTTATGGCAAACAGAAGGGGAAAAAGTGGAAGCAGTGACAGATTTTCTTTCCTTGGGCTCCAAAATCACCGTGGACGGTGACATAGCCAGGAAATTAAGATGCTTGCTCCTTGGAAGGAAAGCTACGATGAACCTAAACAGCATATTAGAAAGCAGAGATGTCACTTTGCAGACCAAGGTCCATATAGTCAAAGCTATGGTTTTCCCAGTAGTCATACATGGATGGGAGAGCTCGTCCAGAAAGAAGGCTGAGCACCGAAGAATTGATGCTTTCCAATTAAGACTCTTGAGAGTTCTTTGGACTGCAAGAAGTCAAATCAATCAGTACTAAAGGAAATCAACCCTGGATATTCATTGGAAGGACTGATGCTGAAGCTCCAATACTTTGGCCACCTAGAAAAGACCCTGATGGCTACGAAATAGTGAAGGCAAAAGGAGAAGCCATTGACAGAGGATGAATCAGATGGTTAGACATCATTACCGACTCAACGGACATAAATCTGAGCAAATTCCGGAAAACTGTGGAGGACAGAGGAGACTGGCATGCTATAGTCCACTGGGTCAAAAACAATCAAACATGACTTAATGACTGAACTGTATATATATGTTTAAAATTAACTGCTAAAAACTTTAAAAATCAGGCAATTTCATTAAAAATCAGGCAATTTCATCTTTAAAAATACAGGTTTCTGTTTTCTCTTGAAAAGGCCGAAGTTCTGGCACTACTGGGTCTTGAGTCTCATGCAGTGACAACTGGCCGAAGCTGCGTGGCACCACCCCCTTCCAATGGAAGACTGCTGGTCTCTTCATCCTCATCCCCATCCCACCCCAAATGTGAGAATGAGCACAAGGCTGAGAATGCAAGGGTGTTCTGTGAGAATAATTAAGCTCTTATTACCTACCAGGTACTGTGCTAAACATCTGACATACATTATCTTATTTAATAACCACAAAAAGCCTGGTGAGGCAGGTAGCACACCTCCATTCTCAGATGCGTGAACAGGGAGCTTAAGTAAGCAGAGATAAAATGTGCATAAAGTTGAGCTGACTGCAAGGTCTGTGTTCCTAAACAAAAAGCTATGCCCATATGCAGACCCAACTGGTGTTTCCTGGGCTTTGTTTTCCTTTTTACATGCACACGTGCACACAGACGCTTTACCATCTGAGCCACCAGGGAATCCCATACAATGTATAAACATACATATATACGCCTCACACGTGCAGACGAACATGTGTGACAAGATATATACACGAGACACAGACACATAACGCACATATATGCATATAAAGATTAACACATGACAGATATAAAGGGCACACTATATATACGCTGGCCTAGGTGTTTTCAGTTTGGGGCAAAGTAATCTTCTTGAATCCCTGCCCAGAGTGAGGAACAGCAAACCAGGAAAGAGCTACCCCGCCAGGACCTTAGTTCTAAATAAAGTCCACACTTTCTGAACCCTGACCTGGTCTTATTGGTCTGGCTTCCCTTATCTGCCAGGGTGGAGCTTTAGGCAGCTTCCTGGCACCCTAACTTTCTAAGGATTCTGCCTCTGGGTAGAATTTTCCCTATGGTCTGAGACTGGAAACACAGCACATGCCTATAGAACAGAAAAAAGGCCAGTTTGCAGACAACCCTTGCTGACAGAAATGCTCACTAAGAGCTTATATAACTGAAGACATTTAGAAGTAGAAAAGAGTACAGATCAAATGAAAGCAGCGGTTTCCATCAGAACCAGAGTGCAAAGTTAAGACTTGATATTGCAAAAAAGGGCTGGGCTTGGAAATCAGGGAAGTTCAGGTGCTAATTCCAATTCTGTCTCTAATTCACTGTGGGCCACCACCCACTTGACTTCCTCACATGTGAATTCTTCTGTAAAAGTAGAGGGCAGAAAAATGGAGTGGGAGAGTCTGGCAATGTAGCCAGAGAAGGCTCACATCTCAAGTGGGTCATTAACTAGCTGACGAGCAGCATATGAATTACGTGAGGCTTCAACCCTAGGAATTCAACTCAGCAGGTCTGTGGTGTGAATACTACTTCTATTTCAAGTGATTCCTTATTCAGAGGACTGTAACTTCAAGGAACTCTCAAAACAAGTCCCTTAACTTCCGAGTCTATCATCTCTTTTCCCTGTGTTTCGTTGTTACCTGTCCATCACCATCTCCCAGAGTTTGCTCAGACTCATGTCCACTGAACCAGTGATGCCATTCAACCTTCTCATCCTCTGTCAGTCCCTTTTCCTTTTGCCTTCAATCTTTCCCACCATCAGGGTCTTTTCCCATGAGGTGGCTCTTCGAATCAGATGGCCAAAGTATTGGAGCTTCAGTATCAGTCCTTCCAAGGAATATTCAGGGTTGATTTCCCCATGGACGGAGCAGCCTGGTGGGCTACAGTCCATGGGGTCACAGAGTCGGAGACACCTGAGCGGACACAGACACTCACTGTACCATGCCCTCTCTTTTCTCTATTAGATCTTAACCCCCTCGAGAATAAGGACGGCATTTTACTCAACCTTGTATCACCAGCCAAGGTCCAGCATAGTGTCCAGCACATGGAGGACACGTGACCCAAAATGTGTGCTTAAGGAATGTACATGTCCTTTCTTGCTCCCAGGGCTGAGGTGAGGAGCAAGATGTGATGCTGGTTAAGTTTCTGGAAGTGCAAAGTCCTCTGCAAACAGTTCTACTGCGTTTTCTGCCCAGATGCAGCTTGGGCGACCTACACTCAGTATGTGTCAGAGGTCAGGGGAACAGGACAAGAGTGAGTGAGTGAACACCACACGGACGAGTGGGAATGACTCCTGATGTGTTCTGATTCCAGGCAGGGCCAGGAAAGCTCTCCTTCCCTCTTTGAGAAGGATTTTGGAGAACAAGAGATCTGGGGACATGTTGAATAATCAGAGCAGATCACTTGGGAGACAGTGTGTGTGGAGGAGGGAGACAGAACTGGGGTGTGGTAGGGCTGGCTAATGGGTTCCTCATTTCAGACTTAGCATGCGGCCTGTGTGGTAAGGTCTGGAAAGCATAGCCTCAGGGGTAAACTACCGGCTCCAGCTTCAACTTAGCCTTTTCCTGGCTGTGTATCTTCAGGCAAGTCACCCGACCTTCCATACCTCAGTTTCTCAGTAACAAATGTGGATAATGACACTTTCCTCAAAGGGTGACCGGGAGGACCAAATCCCTGTTACCAATCCCTCGAAGCTAAAATGTTCACACTGAAATCAATCTCCCCAGCCTAAGCCTAACCCTGGCTCCTGGGCCAATGATTTCTCCTCAGGAGACAGGGCCATAGAGTTGCTCAAGCCAGAAACCTGAGCTATCTCTGACACTCCTTCAAATCTAATCAACCATGAAGTCCTATTGATATTACCTACCATTATTTTTGGAATCCACCTACTTTTGCTCCTTCCTGACAGACGCTGGGCTTCCTTGGTGGCTCAGATGGAAAAGAATCTGCCTGCAATGTGGGAGACTTGGGTTCGATCTCTGGGTCGGGAAGATCCCCTGGAGAAGGAAGTGGCAACCCACTTCAGTATTCTTGCCTGGAGAATCCCATGGACTGAGGGGCTTGGGGGGCTACAGTCTATGCGGTCACAAAGAGGCACACACAGCTGAGTGGCTAACTCTGCCCTTCTTCACCGTTATTTTTGGGATCCACCTACTTCTGCCCCTTCCTGACACTCGCTGGTAGAAGAACAACTGGCCTCCTCACATCTCCTCCAGCCTCCACTCCTCTAGAAGCCAACGATTCCCTACACACGCTGGGAGGGGTCTCTTCAAAAGATAATTTAGAATGCACATCTCCCTTCAGTGGTCTCCCACGGTCCTTGTATGACGCTCCAAGCCCGCAGCATGAGTCTGGCGGGCCCTCATCTCCTGTCACTCTGCACCCCGACCCACACCTGCCTTGCTTACTACATTCCAAACCCAGGGGCCTCCTCACACACCTCGGCCAGGCTAACTCACATTTTCTTCACGGTTCTCCATAAACGAATGCTTCTTTCCAGTGAAGTTTTCTCTGATACGCAATAAGCTGAATCTCCCCCGAAATTTCCCGTTGCAATGCCTAACTCAACAGTAACTAGTTCTTTGGGTGTTTTCCTGATTAATACCTACTTTCCTCATTTAAGGATAAGCTTCACTGTCTCTTATTCTCTAGAGCACACAGCAGCTTCAGAACACAGTACACAGTAGACATTTAATAAATATATGTTGAAGGATGAAGCCAGACAATACACGCAAAGGGATCTTCTAGGCATCAAAATATGGTAAACACACACACCTCATCAAAAGGAAGAGCTCTGAGTAACCGCATAACACGTGTTTGTTGGGGTTAAATTCAGTTTCATAGTTACAAAGCAAAGCTCAATGAAGTAGGAAGGTGTCAGCCACTCTATGGACTTACAGCAGGGAGTGACTATAAGACTGGCTATAAGAACTGGTTAAGCTTACAAAGTCTCCCAATCTCCCGGATTTCCAGAACTCAGCTCTGTACATAGGCAGTGAAGCATCCACCAAGCAAGAAAACGCATGTTATGCGTCCCACTGGTCACTGCAGCACTATTTACAATAGTGAGAACATGGAAGCAACCTAGGTGTCCATCGAGAGATGATGGAGAGGCTGTGGTACATATACACAATGGGATATTACTCAGCCACGAAAAGGATTGTGTTTGAGTCAGTTCTAATGGGGTGGACGAACCTAGAACCTATTATACAGATTGAAGTGAGTCAGAAAGAGAAAGAGAAATACTGTCTTCTAACACATATATATGGAATCTAGAAAAATGGTACTAAAAAATTTATTTACAGGGCAGCAATAGAGAACCAGACATAGAGAATAGACTTACGGGCATGGGGAGAGGGGAGGAGAGGGTGAGATGTAAGGAGAGAGCAACACGTAAACTTACATTACCGTATGTAAAATAAATGACCAACGGGAGTTTGCTGTATGACAGAGGGAACTCAAACAGGGGCTCTGTATCAGCCTAGAGGGGAGGGGGATGGGAGGGAGGTTCAAAAGGGAAGGGACACATGTATACCTGATTCATGTTGAGGTTTAACAGAAAACAGCAAAATTCTGTAAAGCAATTATCCTTCAGTGAAAAATAAATCAATTAAAAAAAAGAAAAGAAAACGCATGTTAAAATTGGTGTTGGTGACTACAAAGTAGGTGTGGTTGAGGGGATGGCCAAAGGAAGAATCAGAAAGAAGACATGCTTTAAAAAGCTATCTGGAGGGGGAGGCGGGGCCGGAGGCAGAACTGGGCAGGGGTGGGGGGGGGCTGTGCTGTGCAAGGTCACGATGCTAGGGGAGGGAACGGCGAAAGGCTGAGGAACAGAAGGAGGCTGAGAACACAGCATCTCTGGTGAGCCTGTCAACGCACCACAGGAGGAGAAAAGCAGGAAGGGCCAGACAAGAGGCGTGAGCAAGAGAGAAAATGGAAAAGACACGGGTTCTCATCCTGGTTCTACCGCTGAAGAGCTGGTTGACCTTAGGAAACTCTCTCTAACTCTCCGAGTCAGCTTCTCCACCTGAAAAATGTGGACAGCTCATAGTGCCTTGCTCTACCGACCTCACAGAGCTGCTGTGAGAATTCAGTGAGATGAGGGGGCTCGAGTGGTGAAAAAACCTGCCTGCCAAGGCAGGAGACGTGAGAGATGCAGGTTCAATCCCTGGTTAAGAAGATCCCCCGGAGGAGGGCACGGCAGCCCACTCCAGTATTCGTGCCTGGAGAATCCCCACGGACAGAGGAGCCCGGCGGGCTACCGTCCAAACGGTCGCAGAGCCACACAGCTGAGGCAGCTCTGCGTGCAGCACACGAGGAACATCAAAGGCTTCGGGAACTAACGCAGCACACTCACGCCAGCAAGTGCAGGGCGGAGGAGACTCCACGGACTCCACTCTTTACCGGGGGCTGCTGAGGGCTTTCTACAAGGACTAACAGTAAGCCCTAGCCTCTAAAGAGTCAGGCCTGACTGCCGGGACTAGCGTGGATGAGAAGCGGGAAGGCTGGAGGCCCAGAGCCTGGATGGGGCAGACACAGAGTGCACTTGAACGGGAGCCCAGCTGCTGGAGTTCAGTAGCTGAGGCAGGAGACAGACAGACCACTGAGAATGGGCTGCCGGCAGTGGACGTCAGGAGGACCTTCTCATATTGACTGCATGTCGAAATAACATATTTCGAATATACTGAGTTAAATGAAATACACATTTAAATGAATTCACCAGTTTCTCTCTACTGCTTTTTAGGCAGCTCCTAGAAAATTTTCAGTGACACAAGTGCTTGCACTCTCTTGCTACTGGACGGCGCCGGGCCAGCCTCGCTACACTGTGCTGTCTCCCCCGCGGAGGGCCTCCTATCCCTCAGACCACTCAGAGGAAGCCAGAAGCCTGCCCAGAGGTGGCCTCCCAAACTCCTCTGTCCCTCAGAGCACACGGCCCACCTTTCTGCCTAAGCACCGTGCACACTGTGCTGTCCTTCCTCCGTGTGTGCTGGACTGTAAGCCCTGGAGAGTGCGCCACGGTGTCTCTGGAGCCCCCGGGAGGAAGCAGGGGGCCCTGCTCCGGGAGGGTGGCCATGGGCAGTGCTGAGCAGAGAACACTGCCACGCAACCCTGGCTGGGCACCCTGCTCTTCACTCAGAACCCAACATCCCACTAGCCTCCCAGGCTCTACCAGCACAGGTACACGCGCACACAACTGGTGTCTCCAATTTGTCACATATCCTTCAGAGAAAGCTCAGCGCTCGGGTTATGCCCAGGAATTCAAACTGACACTGAGGAGCAGTGTGGGAGGAGTGCGGAGTTAAACAAGAGTGGGTATGTGACCTGGCTGTTGCTGATCACTTATGTGGCGGAGGGAAAATTACTTCCTGCGAAACTCAGTTTTCTCATCTACAAAATGGGAATTCTAGCTACCTGTCCTGCAGGTCTGCTGTAAGAATTGGTGTCGGGTATGTGAGGTCTCTAGCACAATGCCTGGCACACAGCAATGTTCAAAAAGTGATCGCTATTCTTGTCATCTGTAGACCCTAAGTCAAACACAATCAGTAAGTTACTATCAAAGCCATCATATCCTGAAACTTAACACAAAGCAAACAAATTTTGAGTTATCTAATTCAGGGGCAACCATCCCACAGATCTCCTCTGAAGCAAAGGACCTATCACTATTTTATTTAGTTCACATTCATTTGCTTTTGTCTAAATATCCTTCAAACGTTACTTCTGATGAAAATAATGTGCTTCAGGACACAACGAGAAAACCCAGGAGACCTGGATCCCAGCGCCAATGCTGCCATTCACTAGCTGTGAAACTCTAGATAATAACGAAAACAAGTCTCTGGAAGACCCAGTGTGTGCATGTGTTTGGGGCAGGGGCACAAGAAAAGAAATCAACAATACTGCCACAGTAGCAGGGAGGGATGAGGCCAAGGTATTGAGAAGGCACAACGCACAGTCTAGACATGCGAGTTCCAGATCAAATCTGCCCTTTTTTTTTGTTTACCCTTGAAAAATGAGAAGAAAATTATATAGAATAAGCACCTAATATGTTACAGGTATTCATTTAATCCTCACAATAACCTGGTAAGGTAGACATTGTTATTTTCCTTAACAGATGAGAAAATGAGACTCAGAGACGTTAAACAGTTTGAAAGACACACAGGTATTAAATGGTAGAGTGAGGACGCGGGCTTAAGTTGGCCTGATCAATGTCCTGCAAGGAAGGGGCTGGACTCCAGCACCTCCCGGCCTTTCGTGCACTAACATTATGGAATTCTCTGTCTCTCACAGCGCTCTTCGGGCATATCAGGTCTCTGTAGCAGAGGGGGCTCAGGCAGAACTAAATCCATCTGACTGGGAAAGAGCAGTAGACAGCCTCACCAGCAATCATCTTGAAGCGCTTCACGAACCGTCCTGGTAAGGCCCACAAGATGGCTAAGGGTATTTTTTATTGGTTTCCCAATTTTAACAAAAGCAAAGCCTAGAATCCACAAGGTAAAGGGTAAGCATCTGTCATGAAGCTCAAGGCTTAGGCGGGTGGAGTGGAAAAGAGGAATGAAGTTTCTTGCTCACCTAAGTCACGCCTACTGTGTGACAGCGGACAAGCCGCATAACCCCTCAAGCTTCAGCTCTCACACTGATAAAATGGGGAGGCCACGCTGCACTTCTCGCAGGGAATTGTGATAACTAAACTATTTGTAAACCAAAAATCACTCTACAGGTATATCTCGTTTCACCTAAAATTTTCCTAGAAAGATAAACAAACGTGTACTGAAGTAAATCCTCCTGAAGATGATGATATTACTTTCAAAACAAACTTTCAAAAGACTAGGTTTTCTTAAAGCAAGGGATACCTTGCTTTATACATCACAAAAATAGAAGTGTTATTTGAGTCAAATTTTTTATTGTTGGCATAAAAAGGACAAATCATAAAACGAATAACCCAGAATAACAATCCAAGCCAATCCAAGAAGTCTTCATTTTGCTTAAATTTTTTTTCTTGCCATTTGTCTCAGAAGATTCACCTTTGTGATTTACTTTGTTAACATGGGCTTTAAACTAGTGGTTTCACCTTCCTGACTTCAAAACACAACTGATAGGAAAGTACTTGGTGGCAGAAGAAAGTTAGTCTTTGATTTTCAAACTGCTGAGGTCAAACCATAAAATTAGTAACTAGCAGGGCCCCCTGAATTGACAGTAGAGCACGCGCTCTTCTTTGCGATCCCCCTCCCTCCTCAAGGAGGTGGGCGTCTTCTCCTTCCACTGAGAATCTGCAGGAAGATGCAGACTAGTCACCGCACCTAAGCCACCAACTGTAAAGCGGGGAGAGGACCCAGACCATCACAGAACATCACCTCCACATTCTTAGCTAGTGACTTCAGGAAGACAGAAGGGTGGGTGGGGGAGGTCCCTCTCCAGCCTGCAACAGGCTCCCTACAAATTCCTGTTCCTCCTTCTAAAAACTGCCCAGAAACTCCCCTCCTTCCAGAATCTTTTCCTCAACTAACTCTTGAATGATGACCATTCCTATTCTTTGCATCCTGCTAGCCCTTAAGCCGGAAAAGGCAATGGTAATCCACTCTAGTGCTCTTGCCTGGAAAATGCCATGGATGGAGGAGGCTGGTGGGCTGCAGTCTATGGGGTTGCACAGAGTCGGACACGACTGAAGCAACTTAGCAGCAGCAGCTCTTAAGCTATGAACACACAAGAGTCCCTTGAACAGCAAGGGGATCAAACCAGTCAGTCCTAAAGGAAATCAACCCTGAATATTCACTGGAAGGACTGATGCTGAAGCTGAAATTCCAATACCTGGCCATTTGATGCAAAGAGTCAGCTCATTAGAAAAGACCCTGACGCTGGGGAAGACTGAGGGCAGAGGGAGAAGAGGGCGACATAGGTCAGATGGCTGGATGGCATCACCGACTCAATGGATATGAACCCGGGCAAACTCCAAGAGATGGTGAGNTTCCAATACCTGGCCATTTGATGCAAAGAGTCAGCTCATTAGAAAAGACCCTGACGCTGGGGAAGACTGAGGGCAGAGGGAGAAGAGGGCGACATAGGTCAGATGGCTGGATGGCATCACCGACTCAATGGATATGAACCCGGGCAAACTCCAAGAGATGGTGAGGGACAGGGAGGCCTGGTGCACTGCAGTCCATTAGGTCGCCAAGAACTGGACACAACTTGGCGACTGAACAACAACACGTAAACACATAGATCCTTGCCTCCATACTACTTTAAAAGGGAACTCAAGTGTTCTGTGTTTTTCTCTAATAAAATACTTGTTCTCAAAGAAGCACTCATGTCTTCTTTTTTGTTTCTTTAGCACTTCATCTCCAGTCACCTGTCCCGGGCCCCTCAACCAATAACCTGAGCTCTACAAAGGATACTTTACAGACATAGTTGGTTAGGAAGCTGACAGAAAGCCAGCCAGAGAAATGTTGAGTCAGCTTCCCCAGTAGCCAGACCCTCTGTCGCTCTCCTTACAGTTTCACTGCCAAGTGATCCTCTTTGGACCTCTCTAACCCTTACTCCCTCCTGTCATGACCAATGAGACTGGGATGGCTGGACAAACCACTGGTATTAAAACATAAACGTGGCCTAAGACAACTCCAAGCAACCAACTCAGGCATATGCCTGCCTAACAGGCAGAACGGGCAGGCCACAAACCAAAGGAACCCTCTCCTGGCTCTGCGCAGCTGGACGGGCACTTCTCGAGTCTGCAGGCCTAGCTCCTACATGTCAAGAAACCGCCGCTGTCTTCTGTTGGGGGGAGATGCCAGACCATTTTGTGGTTAGACACAGCTTTTTATCTTTTATTTATTTATTTATTTAGCTGCACTGGGTCTTAGTTGAGGCATGCCGAATCTTTAGTTGTGCCATGCAAACTTCTTAGTTGCAGCACATGGGATCCAGTTCCCCAACCAGGGATCAGACCCCAGACCCTCTGCATTGCGAGCATGAAGTCCCCAAGACAAGGGCTTTTAGAGCAAGGGCTGCTACCACTTCTGGTAAGTGCTATCTCTTATTCCCTTTCATACTGGGGTGGGGGTGGGGGCCTGCACAACAGTGAAAGATATACTAAGGAAATAAGAATTATTGGGAATTCCCTGGCAGTCCAGTGGTAGTACTCTGTGCGTCCACTGCTGGGGGCCTGGGTTTGATCCCTGGCCAGGGAACTAAGATCCTGTAAGCTACGCAGCTCGGCCAAAACATCACCACACCAGAAGCAAAAATAACTGGCGCTAGGAGACGGAACTGTAAGCCCCTCTGTAGGTAAGCAGAAGCACTAAGCATGTGCAGCTACATTTTAGAGCATGTAATTTGGCTCCGTTTACTATCAGGCAGTGTAAGGTATTTTAAATAAAATGCCCTGAGGGTTTGGACCTTTGGATTATAATCCTAGTTCTAAGCCTTAATTTCCTTATAACCGATGAGTGTGGTGGCATGTGTGTGCACGGGTAGAGGGCAGTGATGGAGAAAGGAATGGATGCACCAGATGGTCCCTGCAGCTCCTTTCCGGGGACTGGGAAGCACACTCTTATTCTAATCTACCCGGGCACAAATCGTAATGAGGGTTTATTATATTAACAAGGGACCACCTCGAGCAGCGGCAGTAACAGTATTTCAACTTGGAAATTGCCAGTCTCCAAAACATAATGTTTAGGAATCCAACCTGGACTGATTAAGAGAGAAATAGTGGCAACTGGGCGCTTGCGCTGATCTTGTCCAGGCACATAGTATATACTCAACAAAACTGTGTTGAATGGTGAATGACTGACCTTGCAGTTCTAACTCTTGACAAATGCCAGCGCCCCAGTACCCTTGCCTCTGGTCCAGGTTTCCAGGGCTGAAGTCAAGTACTATCTTCTCCAGGGAGCTTTCTTATTAATAGTGTTACTCCTCCAATGACCTTTTTCATTACAAAATGCATTGATGCTGCATTCTCAGTCCATACTCTATCACCTAGTGCTTGACTGGTTTCAGATTCTTTCATCCATATTCATCATGTCTCCCTCCAGATAGATAATAAACTTAAGGGCAGAAATCCTGTTGCATTCTTTGTTGACAGAGCCCACAGTATCTAGCACGGTACTAGACATATACTTAGCAAATACTGTGAAGCACCTGACTGATACTCAGTGATGGCTACAATGATGAGAGCTAGCATGTTTCTCAAGCACTTACTGAGACAAGACAGCACGATTAGGAGGACGGCGGGCTCTGAGTCCCTCGCCCAGATGTAAATGCTGGTCCTGCCACTTGTTAGCTATGTGACCCGACAAGTTACTTAGCCTGTGCCTCAGGTTCCTCATCCTTAAAATGGGGATAGTAATGGGACCCAGCTCTTGGGACTGTTGTTAGGCTTGAATTATTTAACACGTGTAAAATTAAAATGCTTAGGCCAGGGCCTGGCCTCAGTAAGAATGATCAATAAATATTAGCCATTCTTATTTATTTTATTTAATTCTCACCATCACCCCCATGAATTGGTACTATTAATGTGGCAGTTGTACAGTAAGAAGCTGAGGTACAGAGGGGTTAAGTAACTTACTTAATTTCATGTATCCAGTGAGTGAGATGGAGCTGGTATTTGAACCCAAACGGTTTAACTTCAGAAACCGTTCTCTGTTAATGCTCTGCTCTCTTAGGTTAGGAAGAGTTCTAACCACTCATTTTACTTTGCCACAGATCCAGCCTTTAAAAAAAACCAACCGAAGCATAGCTGATTTACAATGTGACCACTAGCGCTAGTGGTAAAGAACCTGACTGTCAATACAGAAGACACAAGGGAGGCAGGCTTGGTCCCTGGGCTGGAAAGATGCCCCAGAGAAGAGAGCTGGCAACCCACTCCAGGATTCTTGCCTGCAGAATCCCATGGACAGAGTAGCCCGACAGGTTCCAGTCCATGGGTTTCCAGAGTCAGATATAACTGAGCAACCAACACTTTCACTTTCTGCCATACAGCAAAGTACAAGCTAGGTTTCAAAGAGAGCAAACTGCCAACATTTGTTGGATCATGGACAAAGCAAAGGAGTTGCAGAAAACATCTACTTCTGCTTCACTGACTATGCTAAAATCTTTTGACTGTGTGGATCATAATAAACTGGAAAATTCTTAGAGAGATGGTAATACCAGACCACCTTACCTGTCTCCTAAGAAACCTACATGAGGGTCAAGAAGCAACAGTTAGAACCAGACATGAACAACTGACTGGTTCAAAAGTGGGAAAGGAGTACAACAAAGCTGTTTACTGTAACCCTGCTTACTTAACTTCTATGCAGAGTACATCATGAGAAAGGCGGGGCTGGATGAAGCACAAGCTGGAATCAAGATTGCTGGGAGAAATAACAACCTCAGATATGAAGATGATATCACTCTAATGGCAGAAAGTGAAGAGGTGTTCCTCTAATGAGAGTGAAAGAGGAGAATGAAAAAGCCGGTTTAAAACTCAATATTAAAACAAAAACTAAGATCATGGCATCTGGTCCCATCACTTCGTGGCAAACAGAAGGGGAAGAAGTAGAAGCAGTGGCAGATTTTCTTTTCTTGGGCTCCCCAATCACTGTGGACAGTGACTGCAGCCATGACGTTAAAAGACGCTTGTTCCTTGGAAGGAAAGCTGTGACTATCCTAGACATAGGTTAAAAGCAGAGACATCACTTTGTAGACCAAGGTCTGTATAGCCAGAGTTATAACTTTTCCAGTAGTCATGTATGGATGTAAGAGTTAGTCCATAAAGAAGGCTGAGCGCCGAAGAATTGATGCTTTCTAACTGTGGTGCTGGGAAGACCCTTGAGAATCCTTTGGACTGCAAGATCCAATCAGTCAATCCTAAAGGAAATCAATCCTGAATATTCATTGGAAGGACTGATGCTGAAGCTCCAATATTTGGCCACCTGATGTGGAGAGTCACCTCACTGGAAAAGATCCTGATGAAAGAAAGATTGAGGGCAAGACGNTCAGTCAATCCTAAAGGAAATCAATCCTGAATATTCATTGGAAGGACTGATGCTGAAGCTCCAATATTTGGCCACCTGATGTGGAGAGTCACCTCACTGGAAAAGATCCTGATGAAAGAAAGATTGAGGGCAAGACGAGAAGAGGGCAGCACAGGATGAATGAGATGGTTAGGTATCATCACCGACTCAGTGGACGTGAATTTGAGCAAACTCCAGGAGATAGTGGACACTCAGGAGCCTGACCTGCTGCAATCCCTGGGGTCACAAAGAGTCAAGACACAACAACACACAGCAAAGTGATTCAGATAGAGATAGTGTCTCACGTTCCTTTGCATTATGGTTTATTACAAGAGATTGAGTATAGTTCCCCATGCTTACCCTAGGACTTTGTTGCTTATCTATTTTAAATAGTTTGTATCTGCTAATCCTAAACTCCTAATTTATCCCTACCCTGCTTTTAGTGACCATAACTTTTTTTTTGCCATAGATCTATGCTTAACTTGCGTCAGTATTCCCCTGAAATCTCAGATCACAGACTCGAGATGACAGAGACTGGCTGCTTATTTTTCATACATGTGAACTTAGATTCTGCCAACATTAAGCATATGCCGGCTGGCAGGTATAGTGCTAAGTGGTATTTCATCTGATTCTTAGAACTCTGAACATATGTATTTTCCAGATGAGGAAGCTGCAGTTCGGAGAAGATAAAGGACTTGCCTGAGGTCCCAGAGTTAATGATGGCTCATCCCAGTCCTGGAACTCAGATTCCCAGCCTCCAAGTCCAATAGTTTAGTCCTCACTAAGCCCAGCTGGCTCTGGGTTTTTCCTGGCACAAGTGTAGAACACAATGTGGATTACCATTTATGCTCCTGCTGGCCAAACACACAGGTTTGGCAATCAGATCCCTGGGTTGATAATCTTGACGCTGACACGGGCTCTATGACCTCAGGCAGGATATTTAATCTCAACCTCAAGTTTTCCCATCTGTAGCAGAGGTTAGGAACTACTTTGCTGGATTGTTGTGAGATTATATGGTGCTATTCATTAAAGCATTCGGCACGGGACACACAATAAACACCCAAAATGTGCATTAGCTATTTCTACTACCACCACCATAGGGAAAGGGACTTAAGTTGCTCCCTTATGTTAGTCTAGCATTTCCTCATCTATTATTTAGGAAAATTCCTGTAAAAAAAAGGGACAGATGTTCAAATCAAATGACAGATGGGAAAACTAAGGCCTAGAGACATTAAGTCCCTTACCCAAGGTCAGGAATAGAGTCCATTTCCTAACTTTAAGGATAGAGCTCTTCACCAGAGCTGGCTATCTGCTGCCTCTCTACACTTTTCCAAAATGTCCAGAATTTCAGAATACACCTCTCTCAATTCCAAAGGAAGGCCTTGGGGTCCTTAAGACTATCCTAATTGCCCCTTTAGAGCTTTAGGGACTCACCCTGCCCCCCTACCAAAAACGAATGCTGGGCAAGTTGTTCCAAGTGGAAAATTCAACTCCATCCCAGGCGGAAACCCCAAATCTCTGCTGTTCCAGCAGATTTCCAGGACGCGCTGGCTCCCAGAAACCACAATTACAGGCAAGCTCAAGGCAGAGGAGTAATTAGGCCCATACCATGGGCTCAGCAGTCTCTTGGCCTCTCCCTCCAGGGCTGACTCCATCTCTCTGCCTCTCCCATCCCCCTCGTCCAAATCCCATCTCAACCACTGCTCAGCAGAGAGAGATGCAATGGGAATTTCCATCCTTTCTTTCTTCCAGCCCTGCTCCATTTCCAGGAAACCAAAGAAGGGTGGGGCTAGGGGGGAAAGAAGCCATCTCATGGATGTAACTAATGCTGAACGGCAGCANATCTCAACCACTGCTCAGCAGAGAGAGATGCAATGGGAATTTCCATCCTTTCTTTCTTCCAGCCCTGCTCCATTTCCAGGAAACCAAAGAAGGGTGGGGCTAGGGGGGAAAGAAGCCATCTCATGGATGTAACTAATGCTGAACGGCAGCAAGAGTTGAAGTAATCTTCACAGAAGGAGAAGCACTCTTGAGGCCCCTCCCTCATCCCACCCCTTATTTCCCACAAACATGACATTGGGAAGGATGATGCTGGGAAGGTGAGACCCTCCCAAATGTGAAAATGAAGGGGATCCTGTGGAATGGCAAACAGGAACCTCAGTCTCTCCAGATGGAACAATCTTGGCTGGAGATGGGATGGAGAGAAGATGACATTAGAAGGCCAAAGGGATCTAGGACTCTCTTATCTCCAAGATCCTAGAAGAGTCCTCTAGGAGCCTACCCCTCCCAGACTACTTCCTAATCACAGCATACAGGAAAGAGCGGCAGATCTTGCCTTCTTTCCTAAATATGCTGCTCTTCTACCCTGAAACGTGGGACTGAGGTCCTGATTATTTCAAACTCCAGCCTAAGGGCACTCTGTGCAGCACCTTTCTTCTCCACTCCAGGGCCTGCTGTCTGTTGGCTGGGTGGCAGATCTGCTCAGCTAAGCTCTGATGAGCGCTCTGGATACAGCAGTATGGACAAGAATGCTGTCCCCTGTTGCTCCCAGTGGTCTCAGGGCTGTCCACACCTCCTGTCCCCACCATGCTGAAGGTTTCCAGTGAGTCTCAGTACCCTAGAATCACCTGCAGGAACTGTCAGCAGGTAAAGTGAATGTTGGATCAGGCAGAGGATAGGTTGGGGTGGCATCCCAGTCAGGCAGTGGACTTCAACCTCCTAGAAGGCTTTTGAACAGTTATAGCTCAAGGCCCAGGCCTGAAGGCTGTCACGGCAGTTTCCTGAGGCCAGTCCAGAGCCCCCAGAATTGTGGTTGACAGCGCAAACTGAGAAAGGCCCCAAAGCAGACCAGTACCGACCCAATTCCCCCCTCAAAATCTTAATTAAAACATATTAGCCCCAAGAAGCTTTCCTTGATTTAGCCTCTCCTAACCAGCCCCTCCCCCTAGGCAGGCACAACCTCAGCCCTCATAAATTCACTCTGTATTACTGGTTAGTTACTTACAACAACCTCAGTGAAAAACAAATAGCCATTCAAACCATTTAGGTTATATTTGCAATACCCAGCATGGCCAAGGATGAACACGTCTCTGGAATTCATTCTACAAAGACCTGACTTGTGCACTAAATGGCACTTGTTTTGACACTCTTTTTCTAAGTATTCTTAAATCAATATACTTCCACATCTCTGGTTTCCCCAACTAAGCTGTAAATTCCTTGTGAGGAAAGAACGTCTTTTCCACTTCTGAAATATTTTTGCATTCTTTCCCCCCTTGTTGGCCACCTGGATAAAACAGATTTTTTTTTTTCCGCACAGGTACATATGTACACACACAGAAACACATACACACACACTGCATCCACCGCGAAATACAGGATTCTACAAAGCACTGTTCGACCCATTTGTTCAGCGAACCAGCTGACAAATGGCTGCTGACACAAGTCACAAATCTAAGGGACCAGATAGCCAAAGAGAAACTAGAGACATTCAAGACGGAGCTGCAGGACCACATGCGATACGAATCAGAGGGTTGGATTAATCAGACTCCACCAAGACCCCTCCCAACCCTGGGGGTGATTCTGATCTGAAGACAAAGCTGGGCTGAGGGAGGGAGGGAGGGAGGGAGCAAGGACCCATCCCAAGAAAAGCGCTACAGCCACAGGGTAGAGATGGTAGGGCTTCATTCCTCTGTCACTCTTTCCAGGGCTTAGAGAAAAAGCTTCTGAGGGCAAGAAGGGGAGAGCTCTCTGATCCTGCGTGCCTTCTGGCGAAGAAGGCTGCTTTGGAACGGGATCCAACGCTCCAGACCCTGGTAACACAGGGAAAGTCAAGAGGTCCATGGGTAGGTGTCAGGTCAGAAAGGCCATGAAAAGATGGCAGCAACCCATGAATGGCTTCACTGTGACAGGTACCTTCTTGCCTGGGTCATGCTGGACCTTTAGTGNGAAGGCTGCTTTGGAACGGGATCCAACGCTCCAGACCCTGGTAACACAGGGAAAGTCAAGAGGTCCATGGGTAGGTGTCAGGTCAGAAAGGCCATGAAAAGATGGCAGCAACCCATGAATGGCTTCACTGTGACAGGTACCTTCTTGCCTGGGTCATGCTGGACCTTTAGTGATTTGCTGATACGTGAAACCATCCCCCTAATCCACTAACGGTAAATGTGCCAAGGGCCAGAGCCAGAGGATGAAGTGGCAACCCAAGACCTGTAGCATGAGGCCTGTGCCACAGGCTTGGTGAGGGTGGGGTTCCTGCAGGGCCAGCCTGGCCAAGACTAAGCAGCCCCCTAAATCCTAACCAACCTGTGTTAGAATTTCTCCCGAGGGGTTTTGTGCACTCAGCAGCAGTTAAGAGAAGATAAAGGGAGAGGCTAAGACGTGACTTATTCTATGGGGAAAGGAGAGAGCTCCTCACCTTGTGTTAGCCTGTTCTCTGCACGTATCACAGGACATGGGGAGAATGAGAGGATGGAAAGAATANTGGTTCAAAAGTGGGAAAGGAGTACAACAAAGCTGTTTACTGTAACCCTGCTTACTTAACTTCTATGCAGAGTACATCATGAGAAAGGCGGGGCTGGATGAAGCACAAGCTGGAATCAAGATTGCTGGGAGAAATAACAACCTCAGATATGAAGATGATATCACTCTAATGGCAGAAAGTGAAGAGGTGTTCCTCTAATGAGAGTGAAAGAGGAGAATGAAAAAGCCGGTTTAAAACTCAATATTAAAACAAAAACTAAGATCATGGCATCTGGTCCCATCACTTCGTGGCAAACAGAAGGGGAAGAAGTAGAAGCAGTGGCAGATTTTCTTTTCTTGGGCTCCCCAATCACTGTGGACAGTGACTGCAGCCATGACGTTAAAAGACGCTTGTTCCTTGGAAGGAAAGCTGTGACTATCCTAGACATAGGTTAAAAGCAGAGACATCACTTTGTAGACCAAGGTCTGTATAGCCAGAGTTATAACTTTTCCAGTAGTCATGTATGGATGTAAGAGTTAGTCCATAAAGAAGGCTGAGCGCCGAAGAATTGATGCTTTCTAACTGTGGTGCTGGGAAGACCCTTGAGAATCCTTTGGACTGCAAGATCCAATCAGTCAATCCTAAAGGAAATCAATCCTGAATATTCATTGGAAGGACTGATGCTGAAGCTCCAATATTTGGCCACCTGATGTGGAGAGTCACCTCACTGGAAAAGATCCTGATGAAAGAAAGATTGAGGGCAAGACGAGAAGAGGGCAGCACAGGATGAATGAGATGGTTAGGTATCATCACCGACTCAGTGGACGTGAATTTGAGCAAACTCCAGGAGATAGTGGACACTCAGGAGCCTGACCTGCTGCAATCCCTGGGGTCACAAAGAGTCAAGACACAACAACACACAGCAAAGTGATTCAGATAGAGATAGTGTCTCACGTTCCTTTGCATTATGGTTTATTACAAGAGATTGAGTATAGTTCCCCATGCTTACCCTAGGACTTTGTTGCTTATCTATTTTAAATAGTTTGTATCTGCTAATCCTAAACTCCTAATTTATCCCTACCCTGCTTTTAGTGACCATAACTTTTTTTTTGCCATAGATCTATGCTTAACTTGCGTCAGTATTCCCCTGAAATCTCAGATCACAGACTCGAGATGACAGAGACTGGCTGCTTATTTTTCATACATGTGAACTTAGATTCTGCCAACATTAAGCATATGCCGGCTGGCAGGTATAGTGCTAAGTGGTATTTCATCTGATTCTTAGAACTCTGAACATATGTATTTTCCAGATGAGGAAGCTGCAGTTCGGAGAAGATAAAGGACTTGCCTGAGGTCCCAGAGTTAATGATGGCTCATCCCAGTCCTGGAACTCAGATTCCCAGCCTCCAAGTCCAATAGTTTAGTCCTCACTAAGCCCAGCTGGCTCTGGGTTTTTCCTGGCACAAGTGTAGAACACAATGTGGATTACCATTTATGCTCCTGCTGGCCAAACACACAGGTTTGGCAATCAGATCCCTGGGTTGATAATCTTGACGCTGACACGGGCTCTATGACCTCAGGCAGGATATTTAATCTCAACCTCAAGTTTTCCCATCTGTAGCAGAGGTTAGGAACTACTTTGCTGGATTGTTGTGAGATTATATGGTGCTATTCATTAAAGCATTCGGCACGGGACACACAATAAACACCCAAAATGTGCATTAGCTATTTCTACTACCACCACCATAGGGAAAGGGACTTAAGTTGCTCCCTTATGTTAGTCTAGCATTTCCTCATCTATTATTTAGGAAAATTCCTGTAAAAAAAAGGGACAGATGTTCAAATCAAATGACAGATGGGAAAACTAAGGCCTAGAGACATTAAGTCCCTTACCCAAGGTCAGGAATAGAGTCCATTTCCTAACTTTAAGGATAGAGCTCTTCACCAGAGCTGGCTATCTGCTGCCTCTCTACACTTTTCCAAAATGTCCAGAATTTCAGAATACACCTCTCTCAATTCCAAAGGAAGGCCTTGGGGTCCTTAAGACTATCCTAATTGCCCCTTTAGAGCTTTAGGGACTCACCCTGCCCCCCTACCAAAAACGAATGCTGGGCAAGTTGTTCCAAGTGGAAAATTCAACTCCATCCCAGGCGGAAACCCCAAATCTCTGCTGTTCCAGCAGATTTCCAGGACGCGCTGGCTCCCAGAAACCACAATTACAGGCAAGCTCAAGGCAGAGGAGTAATTAGGCCCATACCATGGGCTCAGCAGTCTCTTGGCCTCTCCCTCCAGGGCTGACTCCATCTCTCTGCCTCTCCCATCCCCCTCGTCCAAATCCCATCTCAACCACTGCTCAGCAGAGAGAGATGCAATGGGAATTTCCATCCTTTCTTTCTTCCAGCCCTGCTCCATTTCCAGGAAACCAAAGAAGGGTGGGGCTAGGGGGGAAAGAAGCCATCTCATGGATGTAACTAATGCTGAACGGCAGCAAGAGTTGAAGTAATCTTCACAGAAGGAGAAGCACTCTTGAGGCCCCTCCCTCATCCCACCCCTTATTTCCCACAAACATGACATTGGGAAGGATGATGCTGGGAAGGTGAGACCCTCCCAAATGTGAAAATGAAGGGGATCCTGTGGAATGGCAAACAGGAACCTCAGTCTCTCCAGATGGAACAATCTTGGCTGGAGATGGGATGGAGAGAAGATGACATTAGAAGGCCAAAGGGATCTAGGACTCTCTTATCTCCAAGATCCTAGAAGAGTCCTCTAGGAGCCTACCCCTCCCAGACTACTTCCTAATCACAGCATACAGGAAAGAGCGGCAGATCTTGCCTTCTTTCCTAAATATGCTGCTCTTCTACCCTGAAACGTGGGACTGAGGTCCTGATTATTTCAAACTCCAGCCTAAGGGCACTCTGTGCAGCACCTTTCTTCTCCACTCCAGGGCCTGCTGTCTGTTGGCTGGGTGGCAGATCTGCTCAGCTAAGCTCTGATGAGCGCTCTGGATACAGCAGTATGGACAAGAATGCTGTCCCCTGTTGCTCCCAGTGGTCTCAGGGCTGTCCACACCTCCTGTCCCCACCATGCTGAAGGTTTCCAGTGAGTCTCAGTACCCTAGAATCACCTGCAGGAACTGTCAGCAGGTAAAGTGAATGTTGGATCAGGCAGAGGATAGGTTGGGGTGGCATCCCAGTCAGGCAGTGGACTTCAACCTCCTAGAAGGCTTTTGAACAGTTATAGCTCAAGGCCCAGGCCTGAAGGCTGTCACGGCAGTTTCCTGAGGCCAGTCCAGAGCCCCCAGAATTGTGGTTGACAGCGCAAACTGAGAAAGGCCCCAAAGCAGACCAGTACCGACCCAATTCCCCCCTCAAAATCTTAATTAAAACATATTAGCCCCAAGAAGCTTTCCTTGATTTAGCCTCTCCTAACCAGCCCCTCCCCCTAGGCAGGCACAACCTCAGCCCTCATAAATTCACTCTGTATTACTGGTTAGTTACTTACAACAACCTCAGTGAAAAACAAATAGCCATTCAAACCATTTAGGTTATATTTGCAATACCCAGCATGGCCAAGGATGAACACGTCTCTGGAATTCATTCTACAAAGACCTGACTTGTGCACTAAATGGCACTTGTTTTGACACTCTTTTTCTAAGTATTCTTAAATCAATATACTTCCACATCTCTGGTTTCCCCAACTAAGCTGTAAATTCCTTGTGAGGAAAGAACGTCTTTTCCACTTCTGAAATATTTTTGCATTCTTTCCCCCCTTGTTGGCCACCTGGATAAAACAGATTTTTTTTTTTCCGCACAGGTACATATGTACACACACAGAAACACATACACACACACTGCATCCACCGCGAAATACAGGATTCTACAAAGCACTGTTCGACCCATTTGTTCAGCGAACCAGCTGACAAATGGCTGCTGACACAAGTCACAAATCTAAGGGACCAGATAGCCAAAGAGAAACTAGAGACATTCAAGACGGAGCTGCAGGACCACATGCGATACGAATCAGAGGGTTGGATTAATCAGACTCCACCAAGACCCCTCCCAACCCTGGGGGTGATTCTGATCTGAAGACAAAGCTGGGCTGAGGGAGGGAGGGAGGGAGGGAGCAAGGACCCATCCCAAGAAAAGCGCTACAGCCACAGGGTAGAGATGGTAGGGCTTCATTCCTCTGTCACTCTTTCCAGGGCTTAGAGAAAAAGCTTCTGAGGGCAAGAAGGGGAGAGCTCTCTGATCCTGCGTGCCTTCTGGCGAAGAAGGCTGCTTTGGAACGGGATCCAACGCTCCAGACCCTGGTAACACAGGGAAAGTCAAGAGGTCCATGGGTAGGTGTCAGGTCAGAAAGGCCATGAAAAGATGGCAGCAACCCATGAATGGCTTCACTGTGACAGGTACCTTCTTGCCTGGGTCATGCTGGACCTTTAGTGATTTGCTGATACGTGAAACCATCCCCCTAATCCACTAACGGTAAATGTGCCAAGGGCCAGAGCCAGAGGATGAAGTGGCAACCCAAGACCTGTAGCATGAGGCCTGTGCCACAGGCTTGGTGAGGGTGGGGTTCCTGCAGGGCCAGCCTGGCCAAGACTAAGCAGCCCCCTAAATCCTAACCAACCTGTGTTAGAATTTCTCCCGAGGGGTTTTGTGCACTCAGCAGCAGTTAAGAGAAGATAAAGGGAGAGGCTAAGACGTGACTTATTCTATGGGGAAAGGAGAGAGCTCCTCACCTTGTGTTAGCCTGTTCTCTGCACGTATCACAGGACATGGGGAGAATGAGAGGATGGAAAGAATACAGGGCAGAAAGGAAGAGTTGTAGCAGGAACAAGCACAGACATGAGATGAACAAAGTGAAGAAGGGGAGGAAGTAGGAAAGTTACAAAAGAAAGGGAAGAATAAAGCAAGAGATGACAGAATAAAGACCCGGGGTTGAGGGCTACTGCAGAGATGTGGAAAAGGGAGAGGGAAAATGAAAGCAAAAGAGAAAAAGCATTCAGAAAGGGGGAGAGAGAGGAGTTGTAGACCTATTTAAACTTCAAATTAGCTCAGGAGTTGGTACAGATTCTAAGCCTGCCAGATTCTCCCTGTCTCTGACAGCAGGGGTGTTAAATGGAACTTCTTATTACAGTCTTTGGGTTGAGATTTAGAAAAGTGCTGTGAAATCATTAATTAGTGCAGTGTCTGGCACAAAACAGGATGATGGGGTGGTGGGGAGAAGGGTTAGTGGAGAGAGAACTGGGCAGCTGGCAATCAAGAACCAGGCTTGCTGCAGTATTTCTGGATTAGGAGCTTTCCTGAGGAAGGTCTCAGTTTCCAATGTGGCTGTGCGAAATTAATTGCTCTTTTTTTTTTTTTGGCCTCACCGTGCAGCATGTGGGATCTTAGTTCCCTGATCAGGTATCAAACCTGCGCCTCCTGCACTGGAAGCATGGAGTCTTAACCACTGGACCACCAGGGAAGTCCTGGCCATGCAGAATTAAACACACTCTCTTCCCTCTTGATCCATATGCCACCTAAGGTGGTCTTCTCCAACCACCATATCTAAAACTGTAACCCCAGGCTTCTGATAACTTCCTATTTTTTCTCTTTAGCAATTATTACCTAATACATAGTTGTTTTATTTTTTATTTAATTCACCTAGAATGTAAGCTCCAGGAGGGCAAGGATTTTTTTCTCTGTTCACTGCTACAGTCTCAGTGCTTACAACAGTTCCTGGTACCAAGGAGATGCTCAGATGCTCAAAATACTTATTAAAGAATAAACCTAATTCCATTTGAATCTAAACCCATTCAATTCTCAGTTGCCTGAGAGAATGTAGTAGGGGGCATTAAATATAATTTAAAAATAGACAATGCAAATGCCCTTCTCACAGAATCATAAATGTTAAGGGGCTGGAAAGAATCTCAGCATCCTTATTTCACAGACAAGAAAACTGAGGATCAATGTCTATATTCCCCCCAAAACCATTATATTAAAGCCCTAACACTTGGTGTAATGGTATTTGGAGACGCACCTTTGGGAGGTAAAGAGGTTTCAATGAGGTCAGGAGGGTGGGGCCCTCGTAATGGTGTTTGTGCCCTTATGAGATAACCAGAGAGTTGCTCTCTGAGTGCACACACACAACAGAAACGCCGTGTGAGCACACAGCAAGAAGCTGGCTGTCTACAGGCCAGGAAGAGGGCCCTCACCAGAGCCCAGCATGGTGGCAGCCTGGTCTTGGACTTTGAGCCTTCAAAACCGTAAGAAAATAAATTTCCACTAAGTCATCTAGTCTATGGTATTTGCTATGGCAGCCTATGCTGAGTCAGAAGCCTTTAAGTGAATTTTCAGGGCCCTCTAGTGACAGGGCTCCTTTCCCAGGTTGGTGACGTTTCTATTATCCCAAGGCCTTGGAATGTGTTTGCACATCAGTGTAGGAGTGTTGGCCATTTTGGAGATAATAACACTCGGAGAAGCTGGAAAAATGGGTTCAGTGTCTCTACCTCATCATTTATTCAACTCTTCAGAGCTTCTCGGTCTACCCCTGTAGCTGACGGCTTTGCCTCTGGGAGAGATACAATGAGAGCTACTCTCCAGCTTCATGCCTTTGCAATGTGGGGAAAGAAACAACAGGCAAGGCACAGCCTAGCTTTCAAAGGCTTTTCCTCCCAGCGGCTATTGAGTCACAAAGATGTACTCAGGACTGGGAGTAAAGACGAAGTCCACAGAAAGTGAAAAGTCAGACTGCCTGGTATGTCACCTATAGGTAAGTAGGACCGAACTGAAATCAATTCTTGGGGCACTTTAGAACTAACACTCCTGCACATATGTAAGAACTCAAGTGGGTGTATATTAAACTTTAAAACCATGACTTTCAGGTAACCTCTTCGTTTCTTCCCAAAGTTTGCTTATCAAGTATGAAATGGGACTTCTACTTAACATGCTTCCCCAGTTCAGTCCAGTCACTCAGTCGAGTCCGACTCTTTGTGACCCCATGGACTGCAGTGTGCCAGGCTTCCCTGACTATCACCAATCTCCCAACAGTTCAGAAATCTTTGTATTCATGATCATATTTATCTTTATCAATAGTTAATAACTGCTTATTGGTACACAGAAGTGAGTTGCACATCTGAGGCATTATTACTAAGGTAGAGGCATGATTTCTATCCTTGGAAATTTACAATCTTAAGGAGTTAGGAAGACAAAGGCAAAAGAGACTTAAGGCAAAAGAAAAGTTAAGAGCAAATCCACAAAGAGCCAACTGTATACAAATAGCACTGAGTAACAAATACAGTGATTGGAGGACAGGGCTCTTCAAGAAGAGCGATCCTGAGGTCACTGGGGTTGCACTAAGCTCTTACAGGGCGGCCAGAAGGGATAAACGCCCTCCTTCTGTTTCTCCTAGCTTCTAAACCCAAGTGAACCATGATCTGACCTAAACACAAGGGGACTCCTGATCAATGCAAATCATTAGCTAGTCTAAGCTAGCTGGTGGAAAACTTTTACAAGGGTGAAGCTAGTCTACCTGGCTGCAAAGTCTGCGAGACACTAAGCAGTCCAGCTCTGAGCCATTCCATTCCATTATAAAAGCATGCCATCTCCCTGGTTCAGTATTCAGTGGCTGACTCTCACTTTGAACCTCTCTTACCTTCTCCCAACATGAACTTGCTGCCTGGAGCACCTATTAAATTCTATCTCACCCTTCCCTCAAAAGTAAACAAATAAACCACTGCTAATATCATGCTCAAAGGTGAAAGACCAACTGCCTTTGCCCCAAGATCAGGAGCAAGACAAAGATACCTGCTCTCACCACTTCTTTTCAACACTGAATGGAGAGTTCTAGCCAGGGTGATCAGGCAAGAAAAAGAAATAAAAGGCATTCAGATTGATAAGAAAGAAGTAAAACTATTTCTATTCACAGATTATATGATCCTGTATATAGAAAATGCTACAGAATCCACAAAAAACTACAGAATAAATGGTCACAGAGTACAAAGTTGATATAACACATTTATATATCTATACACTAGCAATGACCAATACAAAAATGAAATTAAGAAAACATTTCCTTTTTAGTAATAGCAGAAAAGTAAAATACCTGGAAATAAATTTAACAAGAGAAGACTCTACATATGGACATCACCAGATGGTCAACACCAAAATCAGATTGATTATATTCTTTGCAGCCAAAGATACAGAAGCTCTATACAGTCAGCAAAAACAAGACCAGGAGCTGACTGTGGCTCAGATCATGAACTCCTTATTGCCAAATTCAGACTTAANATTCTCCAGGCCAGAATACTGGAGTGGGTAGCCTTTCCCTTCTCCAGAGGATCTTCCCAACCCAGGAATCGAACCGGGGTCTCTTGCACTGCAGGTGGATTCTTTACCAACTGAGCTATCAGGGAGGCCTTGAAAAAGTTGGCAGATTCATTTCCCCAATTTCAAAATCTACAGTAAAGAAGTTAGAATGGGACCAGCATAAAGATAGACATTTAGGTGAACAAAACAGAGAATCCAGAACTAAATCTTCATATTTACAGTCAACTGACTTTTGACAAGGGGGTCAGGACAATTCAATGGAGAAGGAACAGTCTTTCCAATAAACGGTGCTAGAATCGGAAATCCACATACAAAAGAATGAAGTTGGATCCCTACTTCACACTGAATATAAAAATTAACACAAAATGAATCACTGACTTAAAAGTAAGAGCTAAAACTGTAAAGCTGTCAGAAGAAAACAGGAGTATATCTTTGTGATCCTGAGTTAGGCAATGATTTTTTAGATAAAAAATTGAAAGCATAAGCAACAACAGAAACAACAGAAAAAATAAATTGGTCTTCATCAAAATTAAAAACCTGCGCTTCAAGGGACAACAACAAGAAAGTAAAAACGCAATCCACAGAATGGGAAAAAATATTTGCAAATCGCGTATCTGATAAGGGACTTGTAACCAGAATATATATTTTAAAAACTCATATAAATCATCAATTAAAAAAAAATCATGTCTGACTAAGTTGTGTCCAACTCTTGTGATACCATAGATTGTAGCCCCCCAGGTTCCTCTGTCCATGGCATTTTCTAGGCAAGCATACTGGAGTGGATTGCCATTTCCTTCTCCAGGAGATCTTTCCCACCCAGGAATCAAAGCAGGTCTCCTGCAAAGCAGGCACAGTGTTTGCTGACTGAGCTATGAGGGAATCCCACCAAAGATAAGACAACTCAATTTTAAAAATGGGCAAAAAATCTGAATAGACAGCTCTCTAAAGAAAATATACAAATGGCCAATAAGCACAAAAAAAGATGTTCAATATCCTTAGTCATTAAAGAAATGCAAATCAAAACTACAATAATTCACACCCACTCTGGTGGCCAGAGCCAAAATAATGGCAAATAATAGGCGTTGGTGAGGATATGGAGAAACTGAAACCCTCAGATATCGCTGGTGAGAATGTAAAACAGTGCAGCCGCGTTGAAACACTGCTTGGCAGGTCTTCAAAATATTAAACACAGAAATACCATATGACCCAGCAATTCCACTCCTAGGTGTATATGCCCAGGAGAGCTAAAAACATATATTTACACACAAAGCTGTACACAAATGTTCATAGCGGCAGTATTCATAAAAGTTGAAAAGAGGAAACAAGCCAAATGTCCATCAACTGGTAAGGAGATAACAAAGCTGGTGTATCCATACATTGACATGTTAACTAGCGATAACAAAGGGAATGAAGCCCTGATACATGCTACAACATGGCTGAACACGCTAAGTGAAAGAAGCCAGTCACGTGGAAGACCTCATGTTGTATGATTCCGTGTATGTGAAATGTTCAGAAAAAACAAACTCATAGAGACAGAAAGCAGATTGACGGCTTCTTGGAGCTAGGGTAAAGGGTGGGGAGCAGGCGAGGGCAATGACTGCTAATGAATGGGGAGAAAAGATTCTAAAATAAGACTGTGGAGATGGCCTTGCAATTCTGTCAATATACTAAAAACAATTAATTGTATATTTTAAAAGGGCAAATTTATGGGATGCAAAATATATCTCAACAGAGTAAACAAAAAAAAAACCAAAGAGCCACNAGGAGATAACAAAGCTGGTGTATCCATACATTGACATGTTAACTAGCGATAACAAAGGGAATGAAGCCCTGATACATGCTACAACATGGCTGAACACGCTAAGTGAAAGAAGCCAGTCACGTGGAAGACCTCATGTTGTATGATTCCGTGTATGTGAAATGTTCAGAAAAAACAAACTCATAGAGACAGAAAGCAGATTGACGGCTTCTTGGAGCTAGGGTAAAGGGTGGGGAGCAGGCGAGGGCAATGACTGCTAATGAATGGGGAGAAAAGATTCTAAAATAAGACTGTGGAGATGGCCTTGCAATTCTGTCAATATACTAAAAACAATTAATTGTATATTTTAAAAGGGCAAATTTATGGGATGCAAAATATATCTCAACAGAGTAAACAAAAAAAAAACCAAAGAGCCACCCACCCCTATCTTTTCCTGGGTTCACTCCTTAGAAGCAAAGATCTTCCCTGGAACACTCACACGATGAGTTGCCTACCTCCCTCTCATACTCTACTCCAGATGGACACCTATCCTTCACATATCCAAAGTAAACTATTCCTCTGTCTGGTTATCAGTTTGATATTTTTACCCAGTTATCTATGTTGAACCTGGGTGAAAAAGAGAATCTACTTCACAATATTGTTGTTAACTATTGAACACTATTTAGAACAGTGCCTGGTGTACAGTACATGCTATTTAACTTTTAGTTACTATCATCACCATCATTATAATTTTTGAGCCATTCACTCAACAAAACGTACTGAGTGCCGAATGTGTATGAAGAAGCACTGCTAGCTTTCATGGAGAAAAGCAAAGTAAGACACACATCAGAGTCTCCTTCCTTGTCTGATGCAGTCATTGAGGGCCTTCATTCAGATAAGGGGGCCATTTGGGGGGGTGAAGGGACAGTGACATGGGAGGGGGAACGCGGAGTTCATAGGTTAATGTTATGTGGACACCTAATCCTATGCTCTGCTGCCGCTGCTCCTGCTGCTGAGTCGCTTCACTCGTGTCCGACTCTGTGCAACCCCATAGACGGCAGCCCACCAGGCTCCCCCGTCCCTGGGATTCTCCAGGAAAGAACACTGGAGTGGGTTGCCATTTCCTTCTCCAATGCATGAAAGAGAAAAGTGAAAGGGAAGTCGCTCAGTCGTGGCCGCCTCTCTGCAGCCCACCAGGCTCCTCCGTCCATGGATTTTCCAGGCAAGAGTACGGGAGTGGGGTGCCACTGCCTTCTCCGTATGCTCTGCTATCTAGTGCTGAACACCTATAGCTGACTACAGGCCTGGACCTCTGGCCATGGCTGCTCTACTCTAGAGAAATCGTGTTTATTTCCAGGACTGAATTCCATTTCCCTCCCATCACCTGTACTTGGGCCTGTTTCCAACTCCTTGCACATCCCATGCCAGCCCACACAGATCAGGAGCCTTGCCCAAAGGGTGGGCTTATCTCCAAGGCGTAGCCATCTTGGTTTTCCCTCTCCTGCTCTAAGTGGCCCAGCCATGTTCACCATGCTCACTCCTTGTGTGTCTAGCAAGCTCCTGCCCCTTCCTCAAGCTTCAGATCAAACACACACTAACACTCTGCTGAAGCACTTCCCTGTCTCTTCTCCAGCAGCCGCTCCGATCCCTCCCTCTCTTGTAGCACCTCTTATTCTATACAGCAAGTCTCTGTCTACGGGTCTCTTACACACTGAATTCCTTGAACGTATTTTCTTTTTATCCCTTAATTTTTATGATTTTCATCTCCACTCCACCTCCTCGACTCAATCCCAGAACTACACACTTTGCATCCTAACAATGTTCAGAATATTCCATCTTCGAGGACACAAACGCCAGTTTCCCTCACTCTCGCTCACATTCAGTCCTGCTGGGTCTGCTCTTTCAACTGTAAGTGACCTCAGCAGACCCTTCTATTTTCCTTCCAGGTGTCAGTCGCCTCTTGGCTTCTCTTCTGTAGTTGATCACCTGAAGTCACAATCCTGAATCCTTTGTACCCCCAAGACTCCTTCAAATATGTCCCGCAAACCAGCGCTGCAGCAAAGCTCCCGTCTGCGGCCTCTGCTCCTACTGCCCGTCAGGAGGACTCAGCTGGGAAAAAGACCACACTGCCATGTGGTCCTGAGTGCAGACCCCAGGTCTCTAGCCTTTGCCAGGCCGTTAGTGCCTCCAGTCAGGGCTTCACTAGCCTTGGCCAATTCTCTTTTTCACATCCCTTCCACCAACACTCCAAACATTTGTGGCTCTCCCCAAGTGCCATATTTGAAGTCTGCCCTCAGTCTGACATGAGAATGTTTTTCCTCTGACCTCACTGAAATAACCAGAGTCCTTAGGCATCTGCCTTAGTATCCTACTTCTACTAGTGAGCTCCTCAATCGGCACTCACACACACCTTAGCTGCTTTCCACTAGTCAAGACCCTCTCACGAGGCCCCTCTCGCCGTCCTCTCTGCTTCCTCAGGCCCTCCTCCTCTCCTAAATCTTCAGCATTCCTCTGGTTCTTCTGGCTCACGATCTCAACCTGTACATTTACGCAAAGGTCCCTTAACCTGAAGAAAAAGTATTTCCTCTACCCTAAAGCTCCTTCAGCTTTTACCAAGTAATTTCCTTCCTCATCCAGACTTCTGGAAAAGTTTAGAGTAGTCCACACATACTCTCTTCACGTTTTCACCTCCCACTTACTGTTCAACCCACTGTAATCTGACTTCTGCCTCCAGACGCTGATGAAGTGTTTTCAGTGAGGCTGCTGACCCTGAACTGTTAACAGTCCGGTAACTGAGTTTGAAGGATGTCTTTTCTAGATCTCACCTCACTGGACTTCTCTCTGTCCCTGACAGTGCTGATCTCTCTCGTTCGGGCCTGCCGCTCTCCTCACAGGGGACAGCGTCTAACCCAGTGCTTTTAGCAGCCCCTGTAACACTGATGACTTCTCGAAGCTTGTTTTCAGCCCTCAGACTCTCTCAAGTTTCGGCCTTTCATATGTAACTTTCTGGGAGACACCGTGACCTACAGACACTCAAACTCAATGCGTGGAAACCCTCATCTTTGTACATCCCATTTCTCTCTTCCTCCTGTCTTCTCTCTTTGCCCGACATAGACACTCCAGCAATCAATCCTGACTCTTCCTTCTCTCTAACCACATACGAAGTCCAACAAGAAATCCTGCCCATTTGATAGCAATGTTTGTAATTCTCATTTCTTCCCCGCCTTTACTTTAGGACTTACAAGAGACCAAATGGCACTGTGCTTAGGAGCACAGACTCCAGAGCCACAGAGCCTGGATCTGAATCCCAGTTCCACCACTTACCAACTGTGTGACCTTAACTTTAGAGCTTATCCTCAGTGTAAAATGCAGACACTGACGGTACCTAACTTGCAGGGTTGTTATGAGGAGTGAAGGAGTTATTACGTGCAAATTGCGCAGAATGCTGCCTGGTACACAACAAACACTGGGTTAGTTTTCTTTAAACAAACAAACAACACAAAACAAAACAAGCAAGCAACTTCACTCCTCCCTTGACTGGGTCGATTTCCTTTACTCTACGCCCCTACCTACAGCACACACACCCCCACTGCACTCACCCTGCGCTGAGCTGTCTAATAGTCCGTCAGGCAGGGAGTGTCTTCACTCCTGCAGCAACGTCTCTTGGCTCACTTGCACTGCAGCCCTCCGCAAGGCACAGGGTGTGAGTGTTAACAGCCGTAAGCTCACAGAGGGCCTTAGCAGCACATGCATGTGCGGCTCACTTCTTAGCCCTGAAGGAGCAGCAGCACCAGGAGGGAAAATCGGCCGCCAGATTATTAGCGCACTGGCCCAACGGCTGTGTTTCCATCGTGAGCTGTGCGCGCTCGCTCACTCAGCCAACAGTGTTCACTCAGGTCCTACCATGTGCCAGTCACTTTCCTATGCTGGTCCCTGCCCTCTGGGAATGTTCAGTTCAGGAAAGCGAGAGATTCTTTTTGCAAAAAGGTGACAGGAAGAAAGAGATCACGATTACCAAGGTTTCGGAAACAAGTAAGGAGTGTGGACCTCTTAAGTTTTCAGTCTTCCTCTATGATGATAAGCACAATTTCTCACCTCTAAAATGAAAAATGCTGTTAGTATTTCTTAAATTATATCACTTTGCAAACCAATAAAATACTAAACTACCTACCAAAAGCAAAAGTACCTGCAATCACTTACTCTCTGGTGACCTGGAAAATTTTCCTTATCCATAAAAAGGGAATAATCCTATATTATTTAGCATGACTTCTCTGCTAAAGAGAAACTATGCTAACACACACACACATGCACACCCCCCAGTGTCTATTTAGCACCTGGGGCTACAAAGTCAGAAGCATAGTTCCCCTTCAATGCATATGACAGGTGAAATGCAAAGACCTCAGGAGTTGCTATGAGAATCTTAAAAAATAATAGGATACATGCTAAAATGCTTAAAAAAAAAAAACTGCAGAAATCGGGCAACAGTATTGAACCATACGTTTCTTAAGAATACACAGCATAATTTAGTATTAAGAGTAACATGATACTGGGCTTCCCTGGTGGCTCAGTGGTAAAGAATCCGCCTGCCAATGCAGGAGACACAGGTTCCATCCCTGGTCAGGGAAGATTCCACATGCCACGGCACAGCTAAGCCCATGTGCCAGAACTCCAGCCCATGCTCTGGAGCCAGGGAGCCACAGCGACCGAAGCCCTTGTGCCTACAGCCTGTGCTCCACAAGAGAAGCCACTGCAGCGAGAAGTCAGTGCGAGGCAACCAGAGAGGAGCCCGGCAACTACAGGAGGAGCCTGGGCAGCAAGGAAGACCCGGCACACCAGAAACAAACAAATAAAAGAGTGACATGGCACCAAATATTTCTACTCCCATTGCTCCCGGTCAGTGAGATTGAGGCTGGTAGCAAAGACTGTGGCCTTCATGTTAAGATTAAAAAAAGGAAGAAAGAGAAAAAGAACTATAGATAAAGATGCAGTCCACTCAGACTCTCAATAATGATAAAGTAAGTACAACTGGACTTCGGTATCTATGGGGGATTAATTCCAGGGCCCTCCCACCTGCTACCCACACTGGCAGATACCAAAACCCATGAGAGCTCAAGTCCCTAATATAAAACGACAGAGTATCTGCATATAACCCCTGACATCTTCCCGCATCCTTTAAATTATCTCTACACTACTTATAATACCTTATATAATGTAAATGCTATGCAAATAATGGCTGGTGCACAGCAAATTCAAGTTTTACTTTTTGGAACTTCCTGGAATTTTTTTTTTTTTGAATAATTTTGATCCAACGTTGGTTGAACCCATGGACGCAAAAACCAAGGATACGGAGGGCAAACTGCAACTAACAATCAGGATGGGTAGGTATCTAATTTTTCAGGACAGTGTAGCTTAAATGTCTTCCTATCAGTGATCTCTGAGTATTCCTTTGTCAATCATACTCATCCAGAGCAGCAGGCCTGTAGAGATCATTCATTCTTTCCTGATTCTGAACCACCTTGCATTGAAGCTACTGTATCGTAACTACTATGGCACTTACTACACTTATTTGTTAAATTAAAATTACTTGTTTAGGGAGACTTCCCTAGTAGTCC
The DNA here is from genome assembly GCA_006410615.1 of Neotragus moschatus. Taxonomy (NCBI): domain Eukaryota; kingdom Metazoa; phylum Chordata; class Mammalia; order Artiodactyla; family Bovidae; genus Neotragus; species Neotragus moschatus. Next base: position 171,251 of record SJYA01000473.1, read on the forward strand.
AGTGGTTAAGACTGTAGCCTCCAAATGCAGAGGGCTAAGGTTCAATTCTTGGTCAGTGAACTAGATCCCATATGTTGCAAGGAAGACCCAGTGCAGCCAAACAATTAAAAAAAAATTACTTGTTTATACTTCCATCTCTTCTGTTAGTCACTAGATACTGACTGATACACAGTGGATACTAAATGTTCACTGAATGAATAAAGGAATGGATAGGAGGATTTAATAATCTCCTTCTTATTTTTAAAGAATTCCTAGGGAAGGAGAATCCAATATCTGCTTCACATGTCTAGCAAAAAGTTATAAACTCCTGGATTTCCTCCAAAACTCAAAAAATATACAGATTAGAAATAAAGAGGCAGGACTTCCCTGGTGGACCAGTGGTTAAGAATCTGCCTGTCAATGCAGGGGACATGGGTTCAATCCCTAGTCTGGGAAGATCCCACAAGCCGCAGGGCAACTAAGCCCGTTTGTCACAACTATGGAAGCCCAGGAGACCTAAAGCCTGTGCTCTGCAGTAAGAGAAGCCATCTCAGTGAGAAGTCTGTGTGCTGCAACCAGAGAGTAGCCCCCGCTCACTGCAACTACAGAAAGAAAGCATACATGCAACACTGAAGACCCAGCACAGCCATAAATAAATTAAAATTTTTTAAAAATGAAGAGGCCAGCTCATTATATACAAACATGATTTAGAATCAAACAAGCTGGTTCTAAAATGTTAAGGAAAAAGCTATGAGAATTATTGAGTTTAGCAAGGTAGCAAGATACAGGGAAAATACACAAAAATTAACTGTATCTATGTGTGCGTGCTCAGTCGTGTAGGACTCTTTGTGACCCCATGGACTGCAGACTGCCAGGCTTCTCTGTGCTAGCAATTTTCCAGGCAAGAATACTGGAGTGTGTTGCTAGTTCCTTTTCCAGGAGATTTTCCCAACCCAGGGATTAAATCTGCATCTCCTTCGTCTCCTGCATTGGCAGGTGGATTCTTTAACATTGCATCACTTGGGAAGCCCAACTGTATCTGTACATCCGGACAAAAAATTAACTGAAAATTGACATTTAAAAACTGCCATTTAAAGTGGCATTCAAAATACGAAATATTTAGGGATAAATCTGACAAAAGATGTGCAACACCTGTACACTAACAACTAACAAACACTGCTGAGAGATGTCAGAGACCTAAATGGAGAAACATACAATGTTCATAGATCAAAAGACTGAATACTGTTAAGACGTCAATCCTCCAAACTGATACAGGATTCAACACAATCTCAATTGTAATTCCAAAAGGCATTTCTGTAAAAACTGACAAGCTGATTTTAAAATCTACATGAAAACGAAAAGATAATTCTGAAAATAAAAGAATGTTACAATACTTGTATCATCTGATACCAAGACTATAAAATTATGATAACCAAACCAGTGTTGCTGACAGATTAATGGAACAAAGTAGAGTCCAGATCACATATACGATCAACTGATTTTCAGTAAAGGTACCACGGCAACTCAGTGAAGAAAGAATACTCTTTTCGATAAACAGTGCTAGAACTACTAGACATTCATACATCAAAAGAGACAAATAACCTCAACACTTACCTCACACCTTACTGAAAATAATTAAAAGTAAGGCATAGATTTAATGTAAGAGTCAGAACCATAAAACTTCTGGGAGAAAATCTTACTTTGAACTTGGCGAGGATTTATTTAATAAATGCAATGAGTATAAATTATAAAAGAAAAAAATGGATATGTTGGATTTACCAACATTAAGAACATTTGCTCTTCAAAGACATTATTTTGCTGCATGTAAATCTGAAACAATTTCTAAAAAACATTAGTTACAAAAGTGAAAAAATATGTCACCGGGAGAAAACAGTTGCAAAAGCATATCTGACAAAGAAATTGTATCTAGAATATACAAAGAACTCTTACAACTTAATAATTAATACTGAGCAAGTATGCCCAATTAAGAAATGGACAAAAGATCTAAACAAACACTTTACCAAAGAGGACATATGCACGGTAAACAGGCACAGAAAAAACGTTCAGCATCATTAGTCATCAGGGATATGCGAATTAAAACCACAATAAGATACTACTACATACACATTAATATAGTTAAAATTAAAAAGACTGACCATACCAAGTGCTGGCCCAGACAGAACAACTGGAACTTTCATACATTGCCAGGAGGAAAGTGAAATTGTAAAACCACTTTGGAAAACAATTTGGCAATTTCTTTTCTTTGTATTTTGCTTGGCAGTTTCTTAAGATACAACCCAGTCAATCCTTTCCTAGGGTTCACACAAGAAACACAAGAATCGGTGTCGGCCCAAAGATCACACGTACGTATTTATAGCAGTTTTACCTGTGGTAGCCCGAATGTCCATCAACAGGAGAATGGACACAAACTATCCATATAATGGATTAAAACTCAGCACAATGGAATAAAATTCAGCAATAAAAAAGAATATACGATTGATACATACAAAAACATGGATCAACCTCAAATAATTGTGTTGAGTGAAAAGAAGTCAGGCAAGAAAGAGGGACGTAAAATATAATTCCACTTATACAGTTACAGAAGGTGTGAACTAATCTACACTGAAAGAAATCCCCAAGGGCAGTTTCCTGGGGATGGGAAAGAAGCGAAAAGAAGGAGAGTACAAAAGGGCAGAGGAAACTCCTGGGGGCTGATGGGTCTGTTCCTTTTCTTGACTATGGGGACAGTGTCACAGATGTACACAATGTCAAAATGCATAGAATTATATCCCTAAAATGTGTGCATTGACTGTGGATCAAATATACCAGAACAAAACTATTAAACAAAACAACAACGCATCAACAAAGACATTTAAGTGGGGGGAAAAATATTCTGGGTCCACTGGAAACTAAACACTGCTCTTTTCAATGACAGACATGCAGGCAGTCTCTATTAACTGCTAACACAAGTCTGTCCAAAGACCTTCTGTTTAGTATTCATGTCACAGTGCTGCTAGACCTTAAAAATGAGGCAATGGCTTCTGGACTTAAAATAGGAGAAAATCACAATATGTACACTCTTCAATTTTATCTGTTTACACCACAAATGATTATTTAATCAACTGATGCACAGGCAAGTCCCAAATACCCACATTTGGAGAGGCAGCACAAATAATCAGCAAAAATACATAATCCAAGAAGCATTTTCATTTCCCTTTGTAATTTAACATCTGGCCCTGTTTTACAGAAGATATATTCTTAGGGATGTTGGGCTCTGACTAACGTTAAACACTCTTCCTCCTCTTCCCTCATTTTATACTAGAGCAGGAGCAAAGGAGTTCACAGGTGGCAAGGATAAATTACAAAGATGACATGGACGCTGCTGCTGCTGCTAAGTCGCTTCAGTCGTGTCCGACTGTGTGACTCCATAGACGGCAGCCCACCAGGCTCCCCCATCCCTGGGATTTTCCAGGCAAGAGTATTGGAGTGAGGTGCCATTGCTTTCTCTGGATGACATGGATAGAACAGTTGGATTATATGTAGACAATTAGAACTCAAAAGATTGATACATATCCACCAGCGTTATACACTTACAGGTAAATGTCTGCCCACATGCTCCCACTCACTCTCCTTAGCGCGCTAGAAGAGCTTTTCTGGGTCTCTAAATGCTTGTACTTCAATGTGGAATGTGCTATAGCTTGCTTATGTACACAACAAAAAAGATGAAAAAAACAAAGGTTTAATGCTGAGATTCTGTCACTAAATTCTCAGCAATTACAATCTCTGATGTACCAGCTGCTATTTAGGAAGGAGGCAGAGAGACAGGTGTGATCAGGGTACACAGCTCAGGTAGAGCAAAACTGTTCAAGAAGACATCAGGACTTTAGGCCAGGAGAGTATGCGGTTCTTGATGCTTTCAGAGGGGCGCTACACAGATGCATCCTTCCAGTCCTGGAGCCTTTATTGAGTATTTATTTGGGCACAGCGCATGCTGAGCACTAAAGAAGAAAGAAGAATCACACCTGCATCCTTGCTCGGCAATGCTTGTCATTTAAAAAGAGACAGTGACAAGGACACATTTAAAATCAAATTAATAACCACCAACGATATAAATGTTATCATTCAAAATGCATCTAACATTAAGTCTTAATTGTGTGGCCATGTAATGGGAGTTTTAAATCTGAGTGACCATGATAGGATTTCAAGAAAGAAAAATCAGTCCAAAACCAAAAACAACTGTTGGTTATCTATGCTGAAGAGATGGGCAAAGTAAAGCAGTGGTAAGAAAATTAGACTAAATTCAAAAAGTCTTGCTTTCCTTTTCTATTCCTGACACTGTGCAGCCACAGGAAAACTGCTTAATTTAATCTTCAGTTTTTTCATGAGAACCCTAATCTCACAATGCTGTTCTAAAGATTAAATAACACTCTGTGTACAAAGATTACCATCAAAATATTAGTATACAGAATTCAGTGGGATTTACCCCAGGAATGCAAGGTTGGTTGGCACAGGACATGTCTCTAAAGAAAATATACAATGATCGAGCACACGAAAAGATGCTCAACATCAACAGTCATTAAGGAAATGCAAATCAAAACAATGGGATTATAATGACAAGTGTTGGAGAGGATACAGAGAAATAGAAACCATCACCGATTGCTGGAGGGGATGTAAAAATGGCACAGTCACTTGGGAAGACAGTTCAGCAGTTTCTCAAAATGCTAAATACAGGCTATCATGTGATCTAGTCATTCTTCTGTGAGGTATGTACTCAAGAGAACTGCAGAGAGGGACTCAAACATAGCTGTACACCAATGTTAACAACAGTATTATTCGCCAATCACCAAAATGCGGAGACAACCCAAGTGTCCACCAGCAGGTGGTAGATAAAAAGATGGCACATGTACACAACGGAATACAGTATTATTCAGCCATAAAAAGAGTAAAAGTTTGATAAATGCTACAACATAGACAAAACCTGAAAATATGCTAGGTGAAATAAACCAGATACAAAAGGACAAATACTGTATGACTCCATTTATGTGACGTGTCCTGAATAAGCAAATCTACAGAGATAGAAAGTAGATTAGTGGTGGCCTGAGGCTGTGGGGGAGGGGAATGGAGAGCGGCTGCCAATGGGTACGAGGTTTTTCTTGGGCTGATGAAAATGTCTGGTACTAGACAGTGGTGATGGTTGCACACTTGAGGGTGAATTTTATGACATGTGAATTGTATTTCAATAAAGCTGTCATTAAAAAAAAAAGGCGTATGTATAAAAATACTCAAAGTGAAAAACTGCAAAGTAATGCACAAACACAAGGGATTATTATGATACAAATAAATGGCTGTGGACTGTGACGTCATGAAGGTTAGATAAAGTTGCAATTAAATCAGCTAGTTCACTAATCCTCAAAAACCTTGTCTGCAGGTATAGGAGATGCCCAGCCTATTATGTATTTTACATATAATGTATTTTTTATCTGACTTTAAGGTACATTTATAACAATCCTCGTTTTATCTTTGACCAATAAAGATAATTAAAGATAAGACGTATGGGGGGAAGCAAACAAAACCCCATTGAAACCTATCCTATTCCCAACTATAAGATTATTTATAGAGGTAGGGGAGAAGGGAGAATAGGGAATGACCGCTAATGAGTAAGGGGTTTCCTTTTGGGGAGATGAAGCGTTTTGGACCTAGAAAGAAGTGATGGTTACACGACACTATGAATGTATTTAACGCCAGTGAACTGAACATTTTATATGGTTAATTTTATATTATGTTAATTTGAGCTCAATTTAAAAAATAAACCCCCCAGCAATCCCACTGCTGGGTATACACACCGAGGAAACCAGAACTGAAAGAGACACGTGTACCCCAATGTTCATCGCAGCACTGTTTATAATAGCCAGGACGTGGAAGCAACCTAGATGTCCATCAGCAGACGAACGGATAAGGAAGTTGTGGTACATGGACACAGTGGAATATTACTCAGCTATAAAAAGGATTGCATTTGAGTCTGTTCTAATGAAGTGGATGAAACTGGAGCCTATTATACAGAGTGAAGTTAAATCAGAAAGAGTAATACCAATACAGTATATTAACACATATATATGGCATTTAGAAAGAGGGTAATGATGATACTATACGCATAGCAACAAAAGAGGCAAAGATGTAAGGAACAGACTTTTGGAGTTCAGACTTTGGAGTTCAGTGCACAGACTTTTGGACTCTGTGGGAGAAGGCGAGGGTGGGATGGTTTAGCATTTACTAAATCACAGACTAGCAACTAAACATGTATATTACCATACATAAAAAACAGATGACCAGTGTTAAGTTCAATGCGTGAAGCAGGGCACTCAAAGCAGGTGCTCTGGGACAACCCAGAGGGATGAGGTGGGGAGGGAGGTGGGT